>JAKOGI010002904.1:0-78419 GCA_029747015.1 Carnegiea gigantea
TATATATGCACACACACGCATCCACACACAGATATATATAGGGAGATTCGCCATGCTGGCTGCACGGAATGAAGGAAATGTGGGTGCGCATGGTAGGATTCTGAAGGATAGGGGAATAAATCCAATGGCCACAGGGGGTACGAAATCTAATCTGAGAATGATTAGAACAATATTCTTGGAAATGTTTAAGGAAATCAACACCTAAAAAGATGTTATAGGTAGCATCTTTTGGGGCTTGAATGATGACGGTGGGAAGGGGCATGATTTTAGATGTCCCGGTTTTGGCATCGCGGATGGCAATGAATTGACCAAATACAGCTTTGGTTAATTTGGTAATCTGCGCTGAGGCAACCACAACTTGAAGTGGTTTGCGTAGATCCTTCCAAAATCTTTCTGGATAAGAGGTGGCAGAAACCATAGTGACATCGAAACCGGTGTCAATCATGGTGTGGAACCATTCGGGCTTGTGAAACCTATAAACAAGCTCAACCTTAATGTAGGAGACCCTAATCATGGATACGGATGGCTTGAATGATTGCACAATTGAGTTTAATGGTTAAAACTTTATCAGTGACTGTATAAGTCATTTCGGTTAGGAATCGCTTCCTAATAACAGATCGGCTTTTGTATCAAAAGGCTCAGGTTCTATGTGAATGATCCTTTCTGCGCAGTTGAATAGGATAGGAACATAAGAAATTTTATAGTCAATGATTTTTGGATGTAGGTCCCATCCAACGTTATTTTGTTGAAGGGAAGGGTTAATCCAAATTAGGCCATCACTCTAATTCATGATGTAGATTTTGGTTATAAGCTGGTATATTGCTTGTCTTGAAGAGGAAAGTTTGATGGAATCATTTCTGGGGAGAGATCTTAGAATCGATCCATTAACTGAATATCGTCCAGGTATGCTCTGGCTTTGATCTAGGAGAGGCTTTTGTTGAATATCCATTTCCCAAGCTGACTCTAGTCGGGGAATGAATGACCGTGATACCTGTTGTATTTCAAACATATCAGAAAAGATGTCATCAATTTCAATATTTTCTTTGTCAAGAAATTTGTCTATCACATGGGTGTTACTGAGCATGTAACTGACCATTGTACAAATAGTAAAAGGAGAATGATGAAGACTTTGAAATAAGTCTATTCGTTGGAAGTTATAACAAAGATTAAGGGTACGATTGTGTCCAGATCTCTAATAGGGATACCATAGCCAGGATATGTGGTAGATCCTAAATTTTGGTACATTAGATTTCCCTTTAGGATTCCTATCTAAGCTTCAGCCCTGTTGGCGATGCGATTATGCATGAGGGTGAACATAATAGGTGTGTCCAGTCCTTTTTGAAAGCTAGCCTTTATATGAATGCATACAGCACCAAAATGGATATAACCAATTTTGTGTCGGTCCTTTTCTGGGATAGATTGTTCCTGCACATTAGTACCAAAATACTGGATATTCTTTCGTTTGAATACTTCTAAGAAGCTTTTTGAAAAGCCTTCGTGGGAGTCAAGCTTCATGTTTTGTTGCATAAGTTTTTGATATTTCTTTTTATCAAATAATACTTCTTTAGAATAAGTACCTGAAGATTCTGCTTCTTCATGCTCCTCATGTGCTTCAGTCGTATTCATCTTCAGATGAGCTGCTTAAATAAGCTAGGATGAGGATCTCGTCTTCTATCTCGATATCTGAATATAATATCTCGTCGTACCTTGCAATTTGCTCAAATAATTCGTTAGAATATGTTCCTGCAAAATTAATAGTCTTTGGACATTCGTTTGCAAAGTGTCCTTTTTCGTTGCAGTTCCAACATCTGCAGTCTTGTTTTTGTATTTCCTTAGATGTAGGCTTAGTGGTTACATCCTTCTTGCTAGTTTTCTTCTTTTTAAAGAATCTCTTTTTCTTTTTGAAAGGTTTAGAAGAATTCTTTATCTTCTTTCCTTTTGCCTTCTTAGCTTTGAATTTTTTCTTCTTTGGCTTGTCGAAAGAACAACCAAATTTACTTGGGAAATACATTTAGTCCTTGCATTTCAATTTCTTTTGGTCTTACTGCAGCCTTTTTCGTTTGAATGCTTTTTCACATTCATATGCAAGAGTAATTCTGGCAAATTCGATACGTGCTCCTAACGTATCTGTTCGCTCTGGTCTGCCTGCAGCTTTCCATCTGCTAAAAAGTAATTTGCTCCACGGATTTGGAAGCTTAGTAAAAAACATATCGTTATTGAAATTTAACGAGTTTTGAGTTGCTGATGCGATTTCAGCCTTATAATAATATTTTTCAAATTCACAAATATAAACATCGAAATAATTGATGTCACTTATCTGTAAATTGTAGAGCATAGTCAAATATTTTTGCTTCTTAATACGTTTTTCATTTAAACGATGCTGAGCATAATCTTTTCCAAGAAATTCTCTTCGAATTTCATTTTCGATAGTATTTATGATTGTTTTTGAATCATTCGTCGTTGCACCTCCTAGGTATCTTCCTTTAGTTCCTTCTGGTAAAGCTATAAACCAGTCGGCAACCTTTCCACTGAATGTTAATGGAATGAAAGTTTTTAATGAATCACCTTCAGTTCTAGTAACTCCTTGATAAATTAAGAGAGCTTTAAACCATTCTTTAATAACTTTGTCCGTGTTTGTTACATAGTCAATATTTAGTACAGCTCTAGCATTGGTTAGCGGATAGGCATGACCTGGGTAGGGGAATAAATGTCTTCCTCCAATTCTTCAACTCCTAGTAGGCTCATGTCTATACCTATATCTGAGTGACTCTTCATCTTCACTACGGACCATATGCTCGTCATACTGAGTCTGTGTTTCTGGCTGAGCTTCTAGTGCTCTACTGCCAGAGGCTCCAGTTCCAGACGCTCCTGATTCTGGTACAATCATAGGATTGGATTGGGATTCTCCTGTGGAATTTTCCATATTACATTGTAATTGGAGTTTATTAATCTTGTTTAAGATCTCATCTTCCTCGTTGAAATTAGCTTGATCATATTCTCTTTCAAGCTCTTCTAGAGAATAGAACGTTCTAACCATATTGCTTGTGGAATGATAACCTGGTTGGGTTGGGTCACATGCAGGATTGAAGTGTATGCGCGTACGCACAATTCTTTGTTCTTCTTTTGGCTTAGTCCTTTCTAAAACTAGCTTTTGAACTTCTCCAAGGCCTTCATATATGCTTCCTAACTTAGCATCAATAGTTTGACCGATTAACGTTTGTTTCCATAATTCCTTATACGGAATTTCTATGCTTGTGCTTGCTCTATCCATCACTTAAGTCTGATAATGATTCACGAGCAGGACTTGCTATTTCAGGTTCTACATACCATATTTCATTGGCCAACTCTGCTTGCTCAAGCATATATTTCCATGCAGATAATTTGTTCTCTTGTATTCTGAGACATAGGTTATGGCTTAGATACCATTTGCGGATCTTTTCAAATAGCTTTTTAATCATGAGAACTACTACTTTCAGAATGATTTTTAGACCTTTTTAGCCTTCTTCGTTCTCTAAAGCTTTGTTACTTATAATCATAATTTTGTTTATGCCTTCTAAGCATATTATCAATAAAAGAAGCAACTTCTTTTAGTTGTTCTAATAACTCAACTTGTAAGTTTAAAGAGTTGAGGTGAAATTATTCCTCATAATCAAAAATTGTTCGTGGGCTAGGGATGATGATTTCTCCACCTGCTAGAACTAAAGGATGATCAAATTCCTCATCATTAAGGGCTTCTCGTCCTTGTTGAGTTACTCTTAATAGGTCTTTCTTAACCTGAATTAAAAGCTCTGTGTTTTCTCATTCATTCTTACACCTTTCTAAGGCTTCGTCAATAATTGCTTTTGCATGTCGTTGTTCTATTGAAAGAGGATTCATGAGTAAAATCTAGGTTTCGAGCAATCAAGAAAAATCAATAATAATATTATTACATGCATCAATAAAACAATTAGTAAAAGCATATCTAAATTAAGAACATCATTAAACATACGTTCAATCAATACCTTACTGGGCACTGCCTCTTCACCAAAGACCTCCTGTCCGTGGCTACTTCCTGGCAAACCAAAGGTAATCCAGATGTATTGATATGTTGAAGGATCTTGTTAACACAGATATACGAAAACTAAGAGTTTTATTGCTGGTGGCAATATTACATTGATCTTTTAAGATCACTCTACTCCCTAAGGGAGTTTCTAGTCACTCATACTTTCCTTCTCTCTCTTCGTTTTTGTTTTTCTTTCTTTCTCTCTCTAATTGCCAATGCCCTTTGCAAATGCAAGAGCATTCCTTAAATAGACCTTCAAGGCCGACAAGTTACATCACCTTTAATAAAAGTAAAAATAATGCATTCCTTTTCGTACAATAATTGGATGCTTTATGACTCAGCTAGTACTGCTGATAGTGCTTTCTGACAATTCTTTTCATGCAATAATTGAGATACTTTTCTACAACGTGATCTGAACCGTTGATTGCGGCCACAATTATTCTGCCCTTATCTTTGAGCATCTGCTTTTCTGGCAGTGGGTCCAACATGCTTCCTTACATACGACGTGGACAAATACAACACCCTCGTGTCCTTTTTTTGTGAAGTAGACTGCAAAGGTGCACTTGTGCAGGAAAACTGCCTGGAATACAGCAAGAAGTAATAAGGCTAATACTACCGCTTATCTTGTTGACAGCATCGTATCGAGGCGTGCAATTGCCTTATGCAAAAACGAATATATTGCTGGGAGCATTGTACATGAATCCTTTATTAGTATCTCTAATGTGAGATAATTTTTTGAGTAGGACAGCAAATCCTTCTGCCCTTCAATGGCTTATCCATAACCCATTAATGTCCGGACATTCTAGGTTCTTTCCTGCCCGAATTTTAATGTTAGCTCTGTTGGGAGTACAGAGTTGAACAAACAACCATCCTGGGACTGGTATTGGGAGAACCTCTAGGCTGGCTGAAAGAAACTTGAGAACAACCATGTCTGATCGAGAACTCTTTCTGAATTTCTTGACGGCCTCAATAATAGCCTTATGTAACCTAAGAATTTCACGATTTCCAGGAGAGCTAGTAATACTCCCACAATAGCCATAAATGACTGCTTTTGAGACTTCATTGGTGTCGCTTCTTATAAGAAAATGGATTCTGGGATATAATCCAGATGTGTCAATAATTTGACTATTAGCACTCTGGGCTGAACATACCCAATTAGTATAAGAGTGATATTGCTCCATTGTTAAAGCCTTTCTAATGGTTGGCTCTTCTAAAGGCTTCATGACCTTAGGCATGATGAGGGTGAACTCATCGTCCTCTGCTTCCGAGGATTCGGGTGACATCGCTGCCTTGCCTTTCGTTTCGAAAGTAGTCTGGGATGCTTCTCCACCGAATATTTCTTCTTGAAATATTTTAACCTTTTCAAAGGTCTGGAGAAATGTCTGATGAACTGCTTCATCCATTTCTATGACTTTAATTGCCATAATATCATCCAAGCTAGATAATGCTTGTAAGATGCGAGGCTGAACATCCCCGTACAAGGCTTGCTGAAGCTCTATTATTCGCTCTTGCGCTGAGCAAAGCTCATGAATTACCATCTCTAGTAGGACTTTGATGTCCTTGGTAGGCTCAATTTTCTGCATTTGCTTCCCTGCTAAGAAAATCAGCAAGATGATTATTCTTACCTTTGATATGTTCAATATTGAATTGATATTCTTGAAAGTATTATTGCCATCTGTGGCGTCTTTTATATTCCGGAGTGCATGGCAGCTTATTAAAAATATAAGCCTTCACATTAGTGTTATCAGTCCTGACAAGAAGTCTAACTGGTAATATAAAGAAGTGAAATTTAGCAAAACTTCTCTTTAAAGCTAATAGTTCTTTTTCATTGCTATGGTAGTTGATTTCGGCTGGTTTAAAGCTACCATTAGCATATCTATAGATATGTTCTTGGTTATCAGACTTTCTAGTTTTGAGGACACCTCCCCAATACTTGTCTGATGCATCGGTTTCAACTATTAGTTGGTCTCCTGATTCAGGAATTCCTAATTTAAGCAATTAGATGCATAACTTTTTTAGCTGTTGTACTAGGCTTGTGTGGTAGTCTTGCCACTGTTGGTTCATTCTCTTTTTTAAGAGATCTTGTAAGGGTCCTCTTAAGCAAGCTAGGTTAGGGATAAAATCACTGATGTAGTTTAGGCAACCTAAAAATCTTTTGACTTGTTTTCGGTCGGTCAACCTATCAGGAAAATTTGCAATTTTTCGCAAATATGAGGTTGCATTTCAATCCCTCTTTGATCAATTTTAAGACCTAAGAACACTATATGGTCTTTTGCAATTGCTGCTTTCTTTGCAGATAATATTAAACCATGATCGCGGCTTTTCTGAATGAATTTTATCAAATGCATGGCATGATCTACAATGTTAGCTGAAAAAATAAGAATATCATCAACGTAAACAAGACAGAAGCCAGAATAATCGTTAAAGATATTATCCATCCTTCGTTGAAAGATTTGTGGGGCATTTTTTAGTCCCATTGGCATTACATTCCATATGTACTGCGCTTGTGGTGTGCTAAATGCGGTCAGTGGTTTAGCTGATTTCTTTGGCTTTATCTAATAAAATCCAGTTTTGCAATCAAATTTTGAAAATCATTTTTGGTTAAGGATTTTGTTGATAAGGAGTTCCTTATTAGGGAGAAAATAACCATAAACAACGGTCAACTCATTAAGCCGTTTATAATTTATAACCATTCGAGGTTTGTCTCGTTTTTGTTCAGAATGGTTATTAACCACGAAGGCAGGACTACTATGAGGACTTTTATTTTCCTCTGCACTTTTAAAGGCTAGTTGCTTCTCTTCGAGTTCTCGAAGTTGGATTTTGAATGCTTTTTCATCTGTTTGATTATACCGTATAGGTTTAACTCGTACTATAGCGTGTGCCCCTTTAAGCTGAATATCAGCAAAAGACTTATCTTTATCCCAATATTTTAAGGGATTATCATCGAAGTTGGCTTGGAGGAGAGCTTTGACTTCTTCTTCAAGGCGAAATTCAAGTGCTTTTTGGGTAGTGTGCGAGGCTTGAATTAACGCTGTGGGGGTTTTTGGCTTTTGGCGCCACCTTTTCTAGTGGTGTCTATAGGGAGATTCACCATGTTGGCCGCGCGAAACGAAGGAAATGCGGGTGTGCATAGTAGGATTCAGAAGGATAGGGGAATGAATCCAATGGCCATAGGGGGTAAGAAATCTAATCTGAGAATAATTAGAACAATATTCCTGAAAACGTTTAAGGAAATCAACACCTAAAAGGATGTTATAGGTAGCATCTTTTGGGGTTTGAATGATGACGGTGGGAAGGGGCATAATTTTAGATGTGCCGGCTTTGGCGTCATGGATGGCCATGAATTGACCAAATACAGCTTTGGTTAATTTGGTAATCTGCCCTGAGGTAACCACAACTTGAGGTGGTTTGCGTAGATCCTTCCAATATCTTTCTGGATAAGAGGTGGCCGAAACCATAGTGACATCGGAACCGGTGTCAATCATGGCGTGGAACCATTCGGGCTTGTGAAATCTATAAACAAGCTCAACCTTAATATAGGGGACCCTATTCATGGATACAGATGGCTTGAATGATTGCACCATTGAGTTTAATGGTTAAAACTTTATCAGTGACTGTATAAGTCGTTTCGGTTAGGAATCGCATTCCTAATAACAAATCGACTTTTATACCAAAAGGCTCGGGCTCTATTTGAATGATCCTTTCAACGGAGTTGAATAGGATAAGAATATAAGAAATTTTATGGTCAATGATTTTTGGATGTAGGTCCCGTCTAACATAATTTTGTTGAAGGGAAGGGTTAATCCAAATTAGGCCATCACTCCAATTAGTGATGTAGATTTTGGTTACAAGCTGGTATATTGCTTGTCTTGAAGAGGAAAGTTTGATGGAATCATTTCTGGGGAGAGATCTGAGAATCGATCCATCAAATGAATACCGTCAAGGTATGCCTTGCCTTTGATCTAAGAGAGGCTTTTGTTGAATATCCATTTCCCAAGCTGACTCTAGTCGAGGAATGAATGACCGTGATACCTGTTGTATTTCACACACATCAGAACAGATGTCAACAATTTCAATATTTTCTTTGTCAAGAAATTTGTCGATCATATGGGTGTTACTGAGCATGTAACTGACCATTGTATAAATAGTAAAAGGAGAATGATGAAGACTTTGAAATAAGTCTATTTGTTGGAAGTTATAACATAGATTAAAGGCACGATTTGTGTCCAGATCTCTAATAGGGATACCATAGCCAGGATATGTGGTAAACCCTAAATTTTGGTACATTAGATTTCCCTTTAGAATTCCTATCAAGGCTTCAGCCCTATTGCCGATGCGATTATGCATGAGGGTGATCATAATAGGTGTGTCCAGTCCTTTTTGAAAGCTGGCCTTTATATGAATGCGTACGGCACCAAAATGGATATAACCAATTTTGTGTTCGTCCTTTTCTGGGATAGATTGTTCCTGTTCATTAGTGCTAAAACACTGGATATTCTTCCATTTGAATACTTCTAAGAAGTTTTTTCGAAAGCCTTCGTGGGAGTCACGCTTCATATTTTATTGCATAATTTTTTGATATTTCTTTTTATCAAATAATACTTCTTTAGAATAAGTACCTGAAGATTCTGCTTCTTCATGCTCCTCATGTGCTTCAGTCGGATTCATCTTCAGATGAGTTGCTTAAATAAGTTAGGACGAGGATCTCGTCTTCTATCTCGATATCTGAATATAATATCTCGTCATACCCGGCAATTTGCTCAAGCAACTCGTTAGAATATATTCCTGCAAAATTAATAGTCTTTGGACATTCGTTTGCAATGTGTCCTTTTTCGTTGCAGTTCCAACACCTGCAATCTTATTTTTGTATCTGCTTGGATGTAGGTTTAGTGGTTACATCCTTCTTGCTAGTTTTCTTCTTTTAAAGAAAGTCTTTTTCTTTTTGAAAGGTTTCGAAGAATTCTTTATCTTCTTTACTTTTGCCTTCTTAACGTTGAATTTTTTCTTCTTTGGCTTCTCAAAAGAACAATCAAATTTACTTGGGAAATACATTTGGCCCTTGCATTTCAATTTCATTTGGTCTTTCTGTAGCCTTTTTCGTTTGAACGCTTTTTCACATTCATACGCAAGAGTAATTCTGGCAAATTCGATACGTACTCCTAACGTATCTGTCCGTTATGGTCTGTCTGCAGCTTTCCATCTGCTAAAAAGTAATTCGCTTCATGGATATGGAAGCTTAGTAAAAAACATATCGTTATGGAAATTTAATGAGTTTTGAGTTGCTGATGCGATTTCAGCCTTATAATAATATTTTCAAATTCACAAATATAAGCATCGAAATAATTGATGTCACATATCTGTAAATCGTAAAGCATAGTCAAATATTTTTGCTTCTTAATACGTTTTTCATTTAAACGATGCTGAGCGTAATCTTCTCCAAGAAATTCTCTTCGAATTTCATTTTCGATAGTATTTATGATTGTTTTTGAATCATTCGTCGTTGTACCTCCTAGGTATCTTCCTTTAGTTTCTTCTGGTAAAGCTGTAAACCAGTCGGCAACCTGTCCACTTAATGTTAATGGAATGAAAGTTTTTAATGAATCACCTTCAGTTCTAGTAACTCCTTAATAAATTAAGAGAGCTTTAACCCATTCTTTAATAACTTCGTCCGTGTTTGTTACACGGTCAATATTTAGTGCAGCTCCAACATTGGTTAGCGGATAGGCATGACCTGGGTGGGGGAATAAATGTCTTCCTCCTATTCTTCTACTCCTAGTAGGCTCATGTCTATACCTATATCTGAGTGACTCTTCATCTTCACTGCTAACCATATGCTCGTAATACTGGGTCTGTGTTTCTGGCTAAGCTTCTAGTGCTCTACTGCCAGAGGCTCCAGTTCCAGAAGCTCCTGATTCTGGTACAATTATAGTATTGGATTGTGATTCTCCTGTGGAATTTTCCATATTACATTGTAATTGGAGTCCATTAATCTTATTTAAGATCTCATCTTCCTCGTCGGAATTAGCTTGATCATATTCTCTTTTGAGCTCTTCTAGAGAATAGAACGTTCTAACCATATTGCTTATGGAAGGATAACCTGGTTGAGTTGGGTCACATACAGGATTGAAGTGTACGCGTCTACGCACAATTCTTTATTCTTCTTTTGGCTTAGTCCTTTCTAGAACTAGCTTTTGAACTTCTCCTAGGCCTTCATATATGCTTTCTAACTTAGCATCAATAGTTTGACCGGTTAACATTTGTTTCCATAATTCCCTGTGCAGAATTCCTGTGCTTGTGCTTGTTCTATCCATCACTTAAGTCTAATAATGATTCACGAGCAGGACTTGCTATTTCAGGCTCTATATACCATATTTCATTAGCCAACTCTGCTTGCTCGAGCATATATTTCCATGCAGATAATTTGTTCTCTTGTATTCTGAGACATAGGTTATGGCTCTAATACCATTTACGGATCTTTTCAAATAGCTTTTTAATCATGAGAACTACTACTTTCAGAATGATTTTTAGACCTTTTTAGCCTTCTTCGTTCTCCAAAGCTTTGATACTTATAATCATAATTTTGTTTATGCCTTCTAAGCATATTATCAATAAAAGAAGCAACTTCTTTTAGTTGTTCTAATAACTCAACTTGTAATTTTAAAGAGTTGAGGTGAAATTGTTCCTCATATTCAAAAATTGTTCGTGGGCTAGGGATGATGATTTCTCCACCTGCTAGAACTAGAGGATGATCAAATGCCTCATCATTAAGGGCTTCTCGTCCTTGTTGAGTTACTCTTAATAGGTCTTTCTTAACCTGAATTAAAAACTCTGTGTTTTCTCGTTCATCCTTACACCTTTCTAAAGCTTCGTCAATAATTGCTTTTGCATGTCGTTGTCCTATTGAAAGGGGATTCATGAGTAAAATCTAGGTTTCGAGCAATCAAGAAAAATCAATAACATTATTGTTACATGCATCAATAAAACAATTAGTAAAAGCATATCTAAATTAAGAACATCATTAAACATATGTTCAATCAATACCTTACTGAGCACTGCCTCTTTGCCAATGACCTCCTGCCCATAGCTACCTCCTGGCAAACCAAAGGTACTCCAGATGTACTGATATGTTGAAGGATTTTGTTAACACAGATATACGAAAACTAAGTTTTATTGCTGGTGCCAATATTACATTGATCTTTTAAGATCACGCTACTCCCTAAGGGAGTTTCTACTCACTCATACTTTCCTTCTCTCTCTTTGTTTTTGCTTTTCTATCTTTCTCTCTCTCTAATTGCCAATGCCCCTTGTAAATGCAAGAGCATTCCTTAAATAGACCCTCAGGGCCGACAAGTTACATCACCTTTAATAAAAGTAAAAATAATGCATTCCTTTTCGTACAATAATTGGATGCTTTATGACTCAGCTAGTACTGTTGACTGTGCTATCTGACGATTCTTTTCGTACAATAATTGGGCTACTTTTCTGCAGCATGATCTGAACCGTTGATTGTGGCCACAATTATTCTGCCCTTATCTTCGAGCATCTGCTTTTATGGCAATGGGTCCAACACGCTTCCTTACATGCGACGTGGACAAATACAACTCCCTGGTGTCTTTTCTTTGTGAAGTAGACTGCAAAGGTGCACTTGTGTAGGAAAGTTGCGTGGAATACGACAGGAAGTAATCAGGCTAATACTACTGCTTATCTTGTTGACAGCATCGTATCGAGGCATACAGTTGCCTTCTGCAAAAACGAATATATTGCTGGGAGCATTGTACATGAATCCTTTATTAGTCTCTCTAATGTGAGAAAATTTTTTGAGTAGGATAGCAAATCCTTCTGCTCTTCGATGGCTTATCCATAACTCATTAATGTCTAGACATTCTATGTTCTTTCCTGCCCGAATTTTAATGTTAGCTCTGTTGGGAGTACAGAGTTGAACAAACAACCATCCTGGGACTAGTATTGGGAGAACCTCTGGGCTGGCTAAAAGAAACTTGAGAACAACCATGTCTGATCGAGAACTCTTTCTGAATTTCTTGACGGCCTCAATAATAGCCTTATGTAATCCAAGAATTTCACGATTTCCAGGAGAGCTAGTAATACTCCCGCAATAGCCATAAATGACTGCTTTTGAGACTTCATTGGTGTCGCTTCCTGCAAGAAAATGGATTCTCAGATGTAATCCAGATGTGTCAATAATTTGACTGTTAGTACTCTGGGCTGAATATACCCAATTAGTATAAGAGCGATATTGCTCCATTGTTAAAGCCTTTTTAATGGTTGGCTCTTCTAAAGGCTTCATGGCCTTAGGCATGATGAAGGTGAACTCATCCTCCTCTACTTCCGAGGATTCGGCTGACATCGCAACCTTGCCTTTCGTTTCGAAAGTAGTCTGGGATGCTTCTCCACCGAATATTTCTTCTTGAAATATTTTAACCTTTTCAAAGGTCTAGAGAAATGTCTGATGAACTGCTTCATCCATTTCTATGGCTTTAATTGCCATAATATCATCCAAGCTAGATAATGCTTGTAGGATGCGAGGTCGAACATCCTCGTACAAGGCTTGCTGAAGGTCTGTTATTCGCTCTTGTGCTGAGCAGAGCTCATGAATGACCATCTCTAGTAGGACTTTGATGTCCTTGGTAGGGTTAATTTTCTGCATTTGCTTCCGTGCTAAGAAAATCAGCAAGATGATTATTCTTACCTTTCATATGTTTAATATCGAATTAATATTCTTGAAAGTATTATTGCCATCTATGGCGTCTTTTATATTTAGGAGTGCATGGCAGCTTATTAAAAATATAAGCCTTCACATTTGTTGCATAATTATATTTAGTTTTGATGATAACAAATCCAAGTGTAACATATTTGTCTAAGTAATGTTGTTCCAAACAAGCTCTCCAAACAGGGCCTACACTATTGTTTGTAATATTCGTATTAACCTGGATGCTAAATGTTGAGAACAAGTCTTAAGAACAGGTTCCAAGCTTCAGTGATACAAGATCAGCAAACAACAAATCTCGCCAAATAGTTGGCTAAGTCTTAAGGAACAAGTTCTTACATTCAGCTATACAAGATCACCCGAGGAATCAAGGTGACCAAGGTGTTTGGAGCAGCATATTTATTCTTGATAAGATGACTGATTCTTACAACAAGAAGTCTTGGTTTGGTTTAGTTTTTATCTTTTAGACTCTTATTAATATGCCAATCTTGAAAGTCTCAATTTAACACTTCTTAAAACGGTTTTTGACATTTGCTTTGGAACACCAATTTCTAAACAACCCTGCAAACAGGGTGCCTAAGGTGTTCCTGAAACTGCAGCAGCCTCGACTGACTGTTTTACCAGTAAATTTCCTTTGGTTGGGTGCCAGCTCTAAAGGATTTTTTATGAAATCCTAGGCTAACTAATTAAGTTCTAAAAAGGATTATTTTTGATTTGAAAAAGATTGCAAAACCGTTTTTGCTAAGGATCTCTTTTCAAAATTCTTATCCCTTATTTTTAGGCCGTGATTGATTTCAAATTTGGAACCGAAATCTTTATCCTTTTTTTGGGCTAAATCTGCACAGCTATATTTAGTGGGTAATTAGTTTTTATCCCTTGAAAAATCAAATTCTCTTATTTTAGTAAAATCTTATCTTCTCTAGCCGTTGGGAATCTTATTTGAAGAAACTCCCTAAGCTGCTAATATTAGAAGATTTTGTTATCCTTTTATAAAGTATTAGCCGTTGGATTTGTGTGTTTAAATAATGAAATCTTCTCTCCCATTTAGATATCCGGTTTTTACACAAGAAGTAAGAGATTTCCAAAAGCTGCATTTCAAAGAGAAAAAACCGTGACAGGCTTGTGCTTAACTGAGCTTTCAATATATTGGCATAATAGGACTTCATTGTACCTTACATCTGCTTAAGTCAGAAGCACCCCCAGTAAGGTGTTTTGTACCCCTGTTCTCAGATCAGAAAGTGAGTGAGTGTGTCCATAGTCTAGTGGACTTTGGACGTGTCCAATATAGTGTGATTGGACGTGGTGTAACCTGTCTTAGGGAAGAAGGTTACGTGGGTTACAAGTTGTAACAAGGAGTGTTACTTTTGTAACGTGTTCAGCCCGTTAGTGAAGTGGTTAAATCCTACACGAGGTAGGTCGTGGTTTTTCACACCTCAATTGGGCTAGAGGTGTTTTCCACATAAAAATTGTGTGTGCTTTATTTCCGCATTTATTACTTTGAATTTCGCTACTAAACCAATTGGGAACAACCGCTGCAAACAAGGCTTAAGGTTGTTTGTGATTTACGAACAGTCTCTGCAATCAAGTGCTACGGCTGTTTGTCAGTTATTTGGCGAAAATCGGCCACCACAATTCACCCCCCTCTTGTGGTTGTGTACTCTTAGAATTCAACAAGTGGTATCATAGCAGGTTCTCTTTCAAAAGGCTAACATCTTGAGAGATCCGTGAAGATGAGTGCACCACAAGGGATACTTGAGGGTCAATCCATTAGTCGACCTCCTTACTTCAATGGCCAACACTATAGTTGGTGGAAAAACAGGATGGAGAACTACATACAAGCAGAGGATTACGAGTTATGGATGCTCATCAAGAACGGGCCCCTTGTTCCCACGAAAGTGCTTGAAGATGGAAAGAAGGTTCCCAAGGAACCCGTAGAGTTTGATGCTGAGGATTACAAGAAGATGGAAAAGAATGCCAAAGCCAAGAGACTATTACACTTTGGCCTAGGACCCGATGAATATACTCGCATTTCAGAATGTGAGTCAGCTCAGGAAATATGGAATGCCTTACAAGTAGCTCATGAAGGAATAAGTCAAATTAAACAATCACGCATTGAGCTACTTATGAGGCAATATGAGCTGCTTGACATGGGTGATCGTGAGAATGTGATGGACATGTATACTCGCTTTACTCGCATAACAAACGAATTAATATCTATGGGAAAATCCTTCACCACTGAAGAGTTGGTAAGGAAAATCCTAAGGATTTTGCCTCGTTCATGGGAAGCCAAGGTGACAGCCATTCAGGAGGCCAAAGACATGAACAAAATCACCCTAGATGAGCTGATCGGAAATCTTCAAACGTATGAACTGAGAAAAAACTCTCAATAGAAGGAGGAGGCTAAGAAAGACCGAGGGCTTGCTTTAAAAGCCTTGGAAGATGATGATTCAGATCTTGAAGAAGAAGAGATGGCAATGATGACTCGGAAATTCAAGAAGTTCTTCAAGAATGTAAAAGAGAACAATAAAAGGAAGGACTTCAGCAAAGGCAGAAACACCCCCTGAGAACAGTTCTCTGGGTATTTCAAGTGTGGCAAATCTGATCATATTGTGAAGAACTATCTCACTACTTCGAGAAGAGCAAGAGCATGAACACCCTAGGAAACAAGGCAGGAAACAAGGTGTAAACAGTTCGGGAAAACGATTCTCGAAAGCAATGCTTGCTGCTTGGGGTGATTCTTCCGAGGATGAAGAAACTGAAACTGAAGAAGGTGCTGTAGCTCTCATGGCGCAAAGTGATACAGATTCAGATGACGAGTCAACAAACAGCCTAACTGATCTCAAGAACAAGGTACGTGGTCTCAATAAAGCAACTCTAGAAGAACTTCTTTACAATTTAATGGATACCTGTGCTGATTTGATAAAGGAAGTTCGTGATCTAGAGCTTGAAAATGAGAGCCTTAAAAATGAAAAACTGGGCTTATATGAAAATATTAACATGCTCAAGGAAAACCTCTTTATAAAAGAGGGAGATTATTCTCGAGTGGAGGAAAAACTCCTTGAGGTGGAAGGAATGGTTGAGTCTTTGCTCGAGGAGAACAAGAGCTTGCATGCTAATATAGAAAAACTGGAAACCGAACTTGTCACAACCAAGCGTTGGAACAAGTCCTCAAGAGCATTGGAGTGGCTAAAAACTCATCACAGCCAAAACAAAAGAGGACTAGGATTTAAGCCCAAACAAACCGTTTACCCTGCAAACAGAAAGTATGTTGGATTACCTGAACACATTGTTTCCTTTCACTGTGGTAAAACGGGTCACTATCGATACACTTGTCCTTCAAGAAGGTATGCCATTAAACAAAATGAAGGTTATGTAAAACAAGTCTGGATTAAGAAAGATGAGCTTTACCTATCTAAAAGAATGGGACCTAAGTGGATCTGGGTTCCCAAAACTATCCCTTGTTTTGTTTTGTAGGCTAAAGTGAGAGAGAACAATCCAGCAAACAGGCTAAGGTACAACCTGGCAAACAGCCCAGAGAACAACCTTGAAAACAGGCAGCTGTGGTATGTTGATAGTGGGTGTTCGAGGCATATGACTGGTGAAAAATCCAATTTTCTCTCACTTACAGCTTCGGATGGTGGGAGTGTGGCATTTGGAAACGGCAAGTCTGGGACAATTGTCGGTATAGGTAAGATTGGTGAGTCCCACTCCCACTCGATTGAAAATGTATACTTAGTTGATGGTTTGAAGCATAATTTACTTAGTGTGTCCCAACTGTGTGATAAAAACAACCTAGTAGTGTTCTCATCAACACGTTGCTTGGTTGTAAACTCAAACACAAGAGATGTCGTATTAAGAGGGAAGCGACACAAAAATGTTTACAAAGTATGTATCTCCACACTTCCCCAAAACAATCTGACTTGTTTGAGTGCCTTGAATGATGATATAATGCTCTGGCACAAGAGACTAGGTCATGCAAGTCTATCGCTTCTGAACAAACTTGTTTCTAAAGACCTAGTTGTTGGACTACCTTCCATCAAATTTAATGATGACAAGGTATGTGAAGCTTGTGCAAAAGGCAAACAAGTCAGATCTTCTTTTAAATCGAAAAAGTGTGTAAGCACTACCCGACCTCTAGAATTATTACACATTGATCTGTGTGGTCCTATGAGGATAGCAAGTAGAGGTGGGAAGAGGTATGTGCTTGTTGTAGTGGATGATTACTCTCGATTTACTTGGACCTTGTTTTTGGCATCCAAAGATGAAACCTTTGAGAATTTTATTGCCTTTCTCAAAAAGGTTGAAAAGAGAGTAGGACACTCTTTAATTAGCTTGAGATCTGATCATGGTACTGAATTTGAAAACGCAAGTTTTATTAACTATTGTAATGAACATGGTGTTGATCATAACTTCTCAGCTCCAAGAACACCACAACAAAATGGGGTGGTTGAGTGCAAAAATCGCACCCTAGAAGGCATGACTAGAACAATGCTTATTGCTAGTGGTCTTCCTAGGAATTTCTGGGCAGAAGCATTGAACACCTCATGTTACATTATAAATAGATGCATGATCAGACCTATTTTGAACAAAACTCCTTATGAACTTTTCAAAGGCAGAAAACCCAACATCACGCACCTAAGAATATTTAGTTGTAGGTGTTTTGTGCATAATAATGGGAAGGATGCCTTAGGAAAGTTTGATCCTAGGAGTGATGAGGTAATATTTCTTGGTTACTCTTCTCAAAGTAAGGCTTACAAAGTGTTTAACAAAAGAACCTTAAGTGTTGAGGAAAGTGTGCATGTGCCTTTTGATAAATCTAACTGGTTGAGTGAGAATGATGCACAGGAGGAAGAATTTGAATTAGGTCTTGTTCGAAAAGAAGTGTTGCTCCAAGATAGACAAGGTAAGAACACCATGGAGAAAACAACTCCTGAAGGTGTTTCTCAGAACGACAGGCAAGGTGAGAACCAAACAGGGGGAAACACCATTGAACCCTGTTCGGGACAACACCAGTCAGGTTCCTCAGGAACAGGCTCGGGCACTGATTGTGAGCCTGAGTCTCCAAGTGTTCCAGTTAGAGTAGAGCATGTGTCTGTGGATCCACTTACTCCACGGCCATGGAAGCACCAACGTTCGCACCCTCTTGAGCAAATTTTGTCTGATATTAATACTGGAGTGCAAACTAGGTCAAAGCTTAAGAATTTTTGTGCATTCTATGCGTTTCTCTCTAACATTGAGCCAAAGAATGTGAATGAAGCTCTTGCAGATTCAGATTGGGTCACAGCAATGCAAGAAGAACTTCATCAATTTGAAAGGAACAAAGTATGGCACCTTGTACCTCGACCTGCAGATAGAACAATCATTGGAACCAAGTGGGTGTTCCGAAACAAATTTGATGAGTCAGGAACAGTCACCAGGAACAAGGCACGGCTGGTGCTTCAAGGGTACAATCAAGAAGAAGGGATTGATTATGAAGAAACCTTTGCACCAGTTGCTAGAATTGAGGCTATTCGTATCCTAATAGCCTTTGCAGCCCATATGGAGATCAAGCTATATCAAATGGACGTGAAAAGTGCATTTCTAAATGGATACCTTAAGGAAGAGGTCTATGTCAAACAACCCCCTGGTTTCGAAAACAATGAATTTCCTGATCATGTTTTTCAACTTGACAAAGCTCTTTATGGTCTAAAACAAGGTCCTAGAGCTTGGTATGAACGCTTGTCAAGCTTTTTACTTGAAAATGATTTTAGAAGAGGAAAGGTAGACAATACCTTGTTTCTAAAATCTAAGGGGGAACATTTGTTGGTTGTCCAAGTATATGTCGATGATATTATATTTGGTGTAACTCACCATGATCTATGTAATGATTTTTCAAAAATGATGAGGAGTGAGTTTGAAATGAGCATGATGGGTGAGCTTAACTTTTTCTTAGGCTTACAAATCAAGCAAACTTCAAATGGCACCATGATCCATCAACAAAAGTATATCAAGGAACTACTTAAGCGTTTTGGAATGGAGTCGGCCAAGCCCATAGATACTCCCATTTCTCCTTCAACCAAGTTGGTAATGGATGATGGGAGCACCTCAGTTAAGGAGAAACTCTATAGAGGCATGATATGGTCACTCTTATACCTCACCGCTAGTAGACCTGACATTGTTTTCAGTATTGGTTTATGTGCCCGTTTTCAGTCTTGCCCTAAAGAGACTCATCTTAAGGCTGTTAAACAGATACTAAGATATTTAAAGCATACACCTGATTTAGCTCCATGGTATCCTAGAGGTTGTAATTTTGATCTTGTTGGATATGCTGATCTGACTATGCAGGATTCTTGGTTGATAGGAAAAGCACCTTAGGTATAGCTCATTTCCTTGGACCTTGTTTGGTATCTTGGGCAACCAAGAAACAACATTCAGTTGCCATGTCCACAGTAGAAGCTGAATATGTTGCAGCTGCTTCATGTTGTGCTCAATTGCTATGGATAAGACAACAACTCAAGGACTTTTGTATTGACACTGGATGCATTCCTATCTTTTGTGATAACAATAGTGCAATTAACATTGCCAAAAATCCGTGTCAACATAAAAGAACAAAACATATTGACATTCGACATCATTTCTTGAGAGATAATGTTGAAAAGGGTTTGATTTCAATGAATTTTTGTACCACAGAAAATCAAATTGCTGATATATTCACTAAGGCACTAGGTAGAGATCAATTTGAGAGAAATAGACTTGAACTAGGTTTGGTGAAAACAACCTAAGAAACCTGTTCTCTCCCCCTGTTCGCAACTCTTATATGCTGCGGATGCAATTTGTCCATAGCAATGTTTGCAGTGGAATCTTTGTGCTATTTGAATATATATATAGATTACAGAATGCGGATGCGTGTTAAAAGCCAACATGATTGGGCATGTTCCTCTTATTACCGATGATTTGTATTCAAGAACAAGCAGCAAGAACAGGTATGTTCCTTGATTGTCAAATATGTGTAGCTAGTGTTTAAATGTTTTAAATTACACGCCTTCCCGAGGATAGAGTGGCGGCTACTTATGGCAAACACCCATTGTAACGGGAAGATCTTTAAAAGATCTTGCCGTCTTCTCACCCTTTAAATTTGCCAATCTTTACCTCTCTCTTATATCTTTTCTCTTTTCTCTCGAGTACCCGGCAAATCTCCTTCTCTCAAACCCTAACCCTTCTCTAATTCTTACTTAAATGGCTTCAATCGAAGGCTCTGGAAGTTTTGCTTCTTCAATCAGGGGAAGGAAGCCATTCGAATCAGCCTCAAGAACAAGTCCTGACCTTGTTGTCTTCACACCATTTTTAATGGCGATTCTAGAAGGTAAACCCTCTAGTCCTCCTCGCCCAATTAGCTTCAAACCCTTCCGGTTTTTCAAGAGTGTCGGACTAAAATCAGTAGGCTTGGGTTTGAAAGACATTTCCTACAATTTTGGTTGGGAATTGGTGGTATTTGAGGGATCAACTATTTACCTCCCTTCTGAAAAGAACTCTGCCCAAGTTGGGAAATCTGGTGAAAATCTTGGGTCTAAAGATGAAGTCTTTGAGTCCCCTATCGACTTCTCTGAGTTTGTTGAGCCCTGTTCTTTTGGGCTGTTCCCTGAAAAGGAAACAGTTGCTGAAACAGGGTCTGAATCCCTCAATTTTATGTGTAAGGAGGACCTAAGGGATGATCTGAGGGGAAGTTCTGAGGAGAGATCCTTGGAAACAGGGGGAAGCCATGGTGGAAACATTTCCCCTGCTGAGCCTGAGTTAGCCACTCCGGTCTTCCAAACCGGAGAGAAAAGAAAAAGGGTTAAGATGGTGGCTAGGCGTAGCAGAACGCCTAGATCAAGGCCACAAACAAGGCCTCAACCCTCAAAAGCCTCAGCCCCCTCTCCTCTAAAATCTGCTAAGCCCACGCGCAAATCTGCAAGAATTGCCTTCTACTCCACTCCTAGAACCACAAAATCTTCCACTCCAGTCATTGAGGAAATTTCTTCCTCTTCTTCTTCTGCGGGATTCTCGGATTCTGATTCTGAGAACACCCCCTTTAAACAGGGGACCCGGTGTTCTCCGAGTCCTCCGAAGAACAAGCTCCTCCTAAGAAAACCACTCTCCCTGCCATTAAGTCTTCTCCTCCAACAGCCCCTCCCAAGAGAAAGACCTTCACCCCTTCTCTCTCCAAATCAGCTACACCTAAGACTACCTCTTCTGCTCCTCCCCTCAAAAGAGCGAAAAAAACCACTACCTCCCCTTCTTCTACCAAGGTTGCGCATCTGCTCAAGCGCAACATAGTGAGGGGGAAGATAGTGAAAGTTCCCTTTTTCCAGGAACATGGGTTAGAGGTGTTCCTGCAGAAACTGAGAGCCCAGCAGTGGTTAGATCTCTTTGCAAAGACCGAGTTGGGGTGTTCTGGACCAGAGTTGGCTGAATTCTATGCCAACTGTGCTGTCACCGAAGGAGCAGTGACAAGCACCATTGGTGATAAAGAAGTACAATTTGATGCCCACTCTCTGGGTGACATTTTGGGTGTCCCCTCACATGGTTTTGATGTGTATGTGAGGGAGGATAAGTCTGTCTTAGGGACAGCCAGGCTGCTCGAGCTTTCACAGCGGTTAAGTCAACACTAGGGTCTGCAAACACCCACCTCTGTGAAGAAGGGTGACATGACCCCCCTGTATCAATTGCTGTTCATGGTCGTTATTAGGAACATAATTCCAAGGGGTCAGGGTCGCAGTCAGGCTGATGCCCTAGATCAGTGCCTGGTGGATCTATTGGACAGGGAGGAACCCATTAACCTTCCTGCCCTTATGATTCGCCATATTGCGCATATTGCAAACACTACTCGGGCACATGATCTTGGATATGGCTTTCTGCTGACGAAGGTCTTTGAGCATTTTGGGATAGAGCTCAAAAAGAAGGTGGCTGCCCAAATCATTGATGAGATAGGGACTAACACCCTTATGGGGTGTGGCTATGCTTTGGCCGAGGGCTCTGCCTCCAAACAGGGCACCAGACCACCTCGCCCTGTTCCTGGCCGTTCCTCAGGGAAACTTGAGGATGTTCTTCAAGATAATTCCCGGCTCAAGGAAGAGCTCTCTGCTGTCAAAGCTGCCTTAGATGAAGAGAAGGCCCTCTCTGCCAAACGCCATGAAGACCTCCTGGCCCTTCTCTCTTCTCTTGCTCCCAAAATCCCTTCTCCACAGTCACCATCACCCACTACTCCCTAATTCTGTCGGATGTTTCCTCATGTTTTCTTCCCTCTCCCTTTATGTTTTTGTTTGGTATTGTATATCTCTGGTTGTTAATGAAATCTCTTGTTGTTGCCAACACCATGTGATTGCCCGTTGTTTATGCTTTTTAATGATGCCAAAAGGGGGAAGATGTCTGACCATATGACTTCCATATGACTTGCTATATGACTTCCATATGACTTGCTCTATGACCTAGCACCTAGTGACCTAGCACCTAGTGTGGATCCCTATCAGCATTCTTTAAAGTTTTAAAGTTTTTTTTAATTTTTGTCAATATGGTCACTTGGTTTGTCATCATCAAAAAGGGGGAATTTGTTGCATAATTATATTTAGTTTTGATGATAACAAATCCAAGTGTAACATATTTGTCTAATTAATGTTGTTCCAAACAAGCTCTCCAAACAGGACCTACACTGTTGTTTGTAATATTCGTATTAACCTGGATGCTAAATGTTGAGAACAAGTCTTAGGAACAGGTTCCAAGCTTCAGTGATACAAGATCAGAAAACAACAAATCTCACCAAACAGTTGGCTAAGTCTTAAGGAACAAGTTCTTACATTCAGCTATACAAGATCACCCGAGGAATCAAGGTGACCAAGGGGTTTGGAGCAGCATATTTATTCTTGACAAGATGACTGATTCTTACAACAAGAAGTCTTGGTTTGGTTTAGTTTTTATCTTTTAGACTCTTGTTAATATGCCAATCTTGAAAGTCTCAATTTAACACTTCTTAAAACGGTTTTTGACATTTGCTTTGGAACACCAATTTCCAAACAACCCTGCAAACAGGGTGCCTAAGGTGTTCCTGAAACTGCAGCAGCCTCGACTGACTGTTTTACCAGTAAATTTCCTTTGGTTGGGTGCCAGCTCTAAAGGATCTTTTTATGAAATCCTAGGCTAACTAATTAAGTTCTAAAAAGGATTATTTTTGATTTGAAAAAGATTGCAAAACCGTTTTTGCTAAGGATCTCTTTTCAAAATTCTTATCCCTTATTTTTAGGCCGTGATTGATTTCAAATTTGGAACTTTATCCTTTTTTTTTTTGGGGCTAAATCTGCACAGCTATATTTAGTGGGTAATTAGTTTTTATCCCTTGAAAAATCAAATTCCCTTATTTTAGTAAAATCTTATCATCTCTAGCTGTTGGGAATCTTATTTGAAGAAACTCCCTAAGCTGCTAATATTAGAAGATTTTGTTGTCCTTTTTGAAAGTATTAGCCGTTGGGTTTGTGTGTTTAAATAATAAAATCTTCTCTCCCATTTAGATATCCGGTTTTTGCACAAGAAGTAAGAGATTTCCAAAAGTTGCATTTCAAAGAGAAAAACCGTGACAGGCTTGTGCTTAACTGAGCTTTCAATATATTGGCATAATAGGACTTCATTGTACCTTACATCTGCTTAAGTCAGAAGGCACCCCCAGTAAGGTGTTTTGTACCCCTGTTCTCAGATCAGAAAGTGAGTGAGTGTGTCCATAGTCGAGTGAACTTTGGACGTGTCCAATATAGTTTGTTCGCAAATATGAGATTGCATTTCAATCTCTCTTTGATCAATTTTAAGACCTAAGAACTCTATCTGTTCTTTCGCAATTTCTGCTTTCTTTGCAGATAATATTAAACCATGATCGTGGCTTTTTTGAATGAATTTCCTCCAATGCATAGCATGATCTGTAATGTTAGCTAAAAAAATGAGAATATCATCAACGTGAACAAGATAGAAGTCAGAATAATCGTTAAAGATATTATCCATCCTTCGTTGAAAGATTTGTGGGGCATTTTTTAGTCCCATTGGCATTACATTCCATATGTGTTGCCCTTGCGGCGTGCTAAATGCGGTCAGTGGTTTAGCTGATTCCTTTAGCTTTATCTGATAAAATCCAGATTTGTAATCAAATTTTGAAAACCACTTTTTGTTAAGGATTTTGTTGATAAGGAGTTACTTATTAGGGAGAAAATAACCATCAAAAACGGTTAACTCGCTAAGCCATTTATAATTTATAGCCATTTGAGGTTTGCCTCTTTTTTGTTCAGAATGGTTATTAACCATGAAGGCAGGACTACTATGAGGACTTTTATTTTCCTCTGTGCTTTAAAACGCTAGTTGCTTCTCTTCGAGTTCTCAAAATTGGACTTTGAACGCTTTTTCATCTGTTTGATTATACCGTATAGGTTTAACTCGTACTATGGCATGTGCCTCTTTAAGCTGAGTATCAGCAAAAGACTTGTCTTTATCCTAATATTTTAAGGGATTATCATCGAAGTTGGCTTGGAGGAGAGCTTTGACTTCTTCTTCAAGGCAAAATTCAAGTGCTTTTTGGGTAGTGTGCAAGGCTTGAATTAACAGTGTGGGGGTTTTTAGCTTTTGGCGCCATGTTTTCTGGTGGTGTTTATAGGGAGATTCACCATGCTGGCTGCGCGGAATGAAGGAAATATGGGTGCGCATAGCAGGATTCTGAAGGATAGGGGAATGAATCCAATGGCCACAGGGGGTAAGAAATCTAATCTGAGAATGATTAGGACAATATTCCTGAAAACGTTTAAGGAAATCAACACCTAAAAGGATGTCATAGGTAGCATCTTTTGGGGCTTGAATGACGACGGTGGGAAGGGGCATAATTTTAGATGTCCCAGTTTTGGCGTCATGGATGGCAATGAATTGACCAAATACAGCTTTGGTTAATTTGGTAATCTGCCCTGAGGCAACCACAATTTGAAGTGGTTTGCGTAGATCCTTCCAATATCTTTCGGGATAAGAGGTGGCAGAAACCATAGTGACATCGGAACTGGTGTCAATTATGGCGTGGAACCATTTAGGCTTGTGAAACCTATAAACAAGCTCAACCTTAATGTAGGGGACCCTAATCATGGATACGGATGGCTTGAATGATTGCACCATTGAGTTTAATGGTTAGAACTTTATCAGTGACTGTATAAGTCGTTTCGGCTAGGAATCGCATTCCTAATAACAGATCGGCTTTTATATCAAAAGGCTCGGGTTCTATGTGAATGATCCTTTCAACGGAGTTGAACATGATAGAAACATAAGAAATTTTATGGTCAATGATTTTTGGATGTAGGTCCCGTCCAACGTAATTTTGTTGAAGGGAAGGGTTACTCTAAATTAGGCCATCACTCCAATTCATGATGTAGATTTTGGTTGCAAGCTGGTATATTGCTTGTCTTGAAGAGGAAGGTTTGATGGAATCATTTCTGGGGAGGGATTTGAGAATCAATCTATCAACTGAATACCGTCTAGGTATGCTCTGCCTTTGATCTAAGAGAGGCTTTTGTTGAATAGCCATTTCCCATGCTGACTCTAGTCAGGGAATGAATGACCGTAGTACCTGTTGTATTTCACACACATCAGAAAAGATGTCATCAATTTTAATATTTTTTTGGTCAAGAAATTTGTCTATCATATGGGTGTTACTGAGCATGTAACTGACCATTGTATAAATAGTAAAAGGAGAATGATGAAGACTTTGTAATAAGTCTATTTATTGGAAGTTATAACAAAGATTAAGGGCACGATTTGTGTCCAGATCTCTCATAGGGATACCATAGCCAGGACATGTGGTAAATCCTAAATTTTGGTACATTAGATTTCCCTTTAGGATTCCTATCAAGGCTTCAGCCCTACTAGCGATGCGATTATGCATGAGGGTGATAATAATAGGTGTGTCCAGTCCTTTTTGAAAGTTGGCCTTTATATGAATGCGTACGGCACCAAAATGCGTATAACCAATTTTGTGTCGGTCCTTTTCTGGTATGGTTTGAATTTTTCGTCTCACCTGTTCAAAGGTAATGAGAGGTAAGTCAGTCTGTCCAGCAGCAATATCGCCTGGGATAGATTATTCCTGCACATTAGTGCCAAAATACTGGATATTCTTTCGTTTGAATACTTCTAAGAAGTTTTTTCGAAAGCCTTCGTGGGAGTCAAGCTTCATATTTTGTTGCATAATTTTTTGATATTTCTTTTTATCAAATAATACTTCTTTAGAATAAGTACCTGAAGATTCTGCTTCTTCATGCTCCTCGTGTGCTTCAGTCGGATTCATCTTCGGATGAGCTGCTTAAATAAGTTAGGACGAGGATCTCGTCTTCTGTCTCGATATCTGAATATAATATCTCGTCGTACCTTGCAATTTGCTCAAATAATTCGTTATATGTTCCTGCAAAATTAATAGTCTTTGGACATTCGTTTGCAAAGTGTCCTTTTTCGTTGCAGTTCCAACATCAGCAGTCTTGTTTTTGTTGCTTGGATGTAGGTTTAGTGGTTACATCCTTCTTGCTAGTTTTCTTCTTTTTAAAGAATCTCTTTTTTTTTTTTTTGAAAGGTTTAGAAGAATTCTTTATCTTCATTGCTTTTGCCTTCTTAGCTTTGAATTGCCTCTTCTTTGGCTTGTCGAAAGAACAACCAAATTTACTTGGGAAATACATTTGGTCCTTGCATTTCAATTTCTTTTGGTCTTTCTGTAGCCTTTTTCGTTTGAACGCTTTTTCACATTCATATGCAAGAGTAATTCAGGCAAATTCGATACGTGCTCTTAACGTATCTGTCCATTCTGGTCTGTCAGCAGCTTTCCATCTGCTAAAAAGTAATTCGCTCCATGGATATGGAAGCTTAGTAAAAAACATATCGCTATGAAAATTTAACGAGTTTTGAGTTGCTGATGCGATTTCAGCCTTATAATAATTTTTTTCAAATTCACAAATATAAGCATCGAAATAATTGATGTCACATATCTGTAAATTGTAAAGCATAGTCAAATATTTTTGCTTCTTAATATGTTTTTCATTTAAAGAATGCTGAGCGTAATCTTCTCTAAGAAATTCTCTTCGAATTTCATTTTCGATAGTATTTTTGATTGTTTTTGAATCATTCGTTGTTGTACCTCCTAGGTGTCTTCCTTTAGTTTCTTCTGGTAAAGCTGTAAACCAGTCGGCAACCTTTCCACTTAATGTCAATGGAGTGAAAGTTTTTAATGAATCACCTTCAGTTCTAGTAACTCCTTGATAAATTAAGAGAGCTTTAACCCATTCTTTAATAACTTCGTCCGTGTTTGTTACACGGTCAATATTTAGTACAGCTCCAGCATTGGTTAGCGGATAGGCATGACCTGGGTGGGGCAATAAATGTCTTCCTCCTATTCTTCTACTCCTAGTAGGCTCATGTCTATACCTATATCTGAGTGACTCTTCATCTTCACTGCTAACCATATGCTCGTCATACTGAGTCTGTGTTTCTGGCTGAGCTTCTAGGGCTCTACAGCCAGAGGCTCCAGTTCCAGAAGCTCCTAATTCTGGTACAATTATAGGATTGGATTGGGATTCTCCTATGGAATTTTCCATATTACATTGTAATTGGAGTCCATTAATCTTATTTAAGATCTCATCTTCCTCATCGGAATTAACTTGATCATATTCTCTTTCGAGCTCTTCTAGAGAATAGAACGTTCTACCCATATTGCTTATGGAAGGATAACCTGGTTGAGTTGGGTCACATGCAGGATTGAAGTGTACGTATCTACGCACAATTCTTTGTTCTTCTTTTGGCTTAGTCCTTTCTAGAACTAGCTTTTGAACTTCTCCTAGGCCTTCATATATGCTTTCTAACTTAGCATCAATAGTTTGGCCGGTTAACGTTTGTTTCCATAATTCCTTATCCGGAATTTCTGTGCTTGTGCTTGCTCCATCCACCACTTAAGCCTGATAATGATTCACGAGCAGGACTTACTATTTCAGGCTCTACATACCATATTTCATTAGCCAACTCTGCTTGCTCGAGCATATATCCAGTATTTTGGCACTAATGTGCAAGAACAATCTATCCCAGGCGATATTGCTGCTGGACAGATTGAGTTACCTCTCATTAACTTTGAACAGGTAAGACGAAAAATTCGAACTATACCAGAAAAGGACCGACACAAAATTGGTTATATCCATTTTGGTGCCGTACGCATTCATATAAAGGCCAGCTTTCAAAAAGGACTGGACACACCTATTATTATCACCCTCATGCATAATCGCATCGCCAATAGGGCTGAAGCCTTGATAGCAATCCTAAAGGGAAATCTAATGTACCAAAATTTAGGATTTACCACATATCCTGGCTATGGTATCCTTATTAGAGATTTGGACATAAATCGTGCCCTTAATCTTTGTTATAACTTCCAACGAATAGACTTATTACAAAGTCTTCATCATTCTCCTTTTACTATTTATATAATGGTCAGTTACATGCTCAGTAACACCCATATGATAGACAAATTTCTTGACAAAGAAAATATTGAAATTGATGACATCTTTTCTGATGTGTGAAATACAATAAGTATCACGGTCATTCATTCCCCGACTAGAGTCAGTATGGGAAATGGCTATTCAACAAAAGCCTCTCTTAGATCAAAGGCAGAGCATACCTAGACGGTATTCAGTTGATAGATCGATTCTCAAATCCCTCCCCAGAAATGATTCCATCAAACTTTCCTCTTCAAGACAAGCAATATACCAGCTTGCAACCAAAATCTACATCATGAATTGGAGTGATGGCCTAATTTAGATTAACCCTTCCCTTCAACAAAATTACGTTGGACGGGACCTACATCCAAAAATCATTGACCATAAAATTTCTTATGTTCCTATCCTGTTCAACTCCGTTGAAAGGATCATTCACATAGAACCCGAGCCTTCTGATATAAAAGCCGATCTGTTATTAGGAATGCGATTCCTAGCTGAAACGACTTATACAGCCACTGATAAAGTTCTAACCATTAAACTCAATGGTGCAATCGTTTAAGCCATCTGTATCCATGATTAGGGTCCCCTACATTAAGGCTGAGCTTGTTTATAGGTTTCAGAAGCCCGAATGGTTCCACGCCATGACTGACACCGGTTCCGATGTCACTATGGTTTCTGCCACCTCTTATCTAGAAAGATATTGGAAGGATCTACGCAAACCACTTCAAGTTGTGGTTGCCTCAGGGCAGATTACCAAATTAACCAAAGCTGTATTTGGTCAATTCATTGTCATCCATGACGCCAAAATCGGGACATCTAAAACTATGCCCCTTCCCACCGTCGTCATTCAAGCCCCAAAAGATGCTACCTATAACATCCTTTTAGGTGTTGATTTCCTTAAATGTTTTCAGGAATATTGTTCTAATCATTCTCAGATTAGATTTCTTACCCCTTGTGGCCATTGGATTCATTCCCCTATCCTTCAGAATCCTACTATGCGCACCCACATTTTCTTCATTCCACGCAGCCAGCATGGTGAATCTCCCTATAGACACCACCAGAAAAAATGGCGCCAAAAGCCAAAAACCCCCACAGCGTTAATTCAAGCCTTTCACACTACCCAAAAAGCACTTGAATTTCGCCTTGAAGAAAAAGTCAAAGCTCTCCTGTAAGCCAACTTCGATGATAATCCCTTAAAATATTGGGATAAAGACAAGTCTTTTGCTGATATTCAGCTTAAAGAGGCACACGCCATAGTACGAGTTAAACCTATACGGTATAATCAAACAGATGAAAAAGAGTTCAAAATTCAACTTCGAGAACTCGAAGAGAAGCAACAAGCCTTTAAAAGCGCAGAGGAAAATAAAAGTCGTCATAATAGTCCTGCCTTCATGGTTAATAACCATTCTGAACAAAAAAGAGGCAAACCTCGAATGGTTATAAATTATAAATGGCTTAATGAGTTAACCGTTTTTGATGGTTATTTTCTCCCTAATAAGGAACACCTCATCAACAAAATCCTTAACAAAAAATGGTTTTCAAAATTTGATTGCAAATCTGGATTTTATCAGATAAAGCTAAAGGAATCAGCTAAACCACTGACCGCATTTAGCACACCGCAAGGGCAATACATATGGAATGTAATGCCAATGGGGCTAAAAAATTCCCCACAAATCTTTCAACGAAGGATGGATAATATCTTTAACGATTATTCTGACTTCTGCCTTCTTTACGTTAATGATATTCTTATTTTTCCAGCTAACATTGTAGATCATGCTGTGCATTTGATGAAATTCATTCAGAAAAGCCGCGATCATGGTTTAATATTATCTGCAAAGAAAGCAGAAATTGCGAAAGAACAGATGGAGTTCTTAGGTCTTAAAATTGATCAAAGAGAGATTGAAATGCAACCTTGTATTTGCGAAAAAAATGCAGATTTTCCTGATAGGTTAACCGACCGAAAACAAGTAGATAGATTTTTAGGTTGCCTAAACTACATCAGTGATTTTATCCCTAACCTAGCTTGGTTAAGAGGACCCTTACAAGATCTCTTAAAAAAGAGAATGAACCAACAGTGGCAAAACTACCACACAAGCCTAGTACAACTGCTAAAAAAGTTGTGTATCCAATTGCCTAAATTAGCAATTCCTGAATCAGGAGACTAACTAATAATTGAAACCGATGCATCAAACAAGTATTGGGGAGGTGTCCTCAAAGCTAGAAAGACTAATGACCAAGAACATATCTGTAGATATGCTAATGGTAGCTTTAAACCAGCTGAAATCAACTACCATAGCAATGAAAAAGAGCTATTAGCTTTAAAGTGAAGTTTTGCTAAATTTCACCTCTTTATATTACCAATTAGATTTCTTGTCAGAACTGATAACACTAATCTGAAGGCTTATATTTTCAATAAGCTGCCATGCACTCCTAAATATAAAAGACGTCATAGATGGCAACAATACTTTCAGGAATATCAATTTGATATTGAACATATCAAAGGTAAGAATAATCATCTTGTTGATTTTCTTAGCAGGGAAGAAAATGCAGAAAATTGAGCCTACCAAGGACATCAAAGTCCTACTAGAGATGGTCATTCATGAGCTCTGCTCAGCATAAGAGCGAATAATAGAGCTTCAGCAAGCCTTGTACGAGGATGTTCAGCCTCGCATCTTACAAGCATTATCTAGCTTGGGTGATATTATGGCAATTAAAGCCATAGAAATGGATGAAGCAGCTCATCAGACATTTCTCCAGACCTTTGAAAAGGTTAAAATATTTCGAGAAGAAATATTCGGTGGAGAAGCATCCCAGACTACTTTCAAAACGAAAGGCAAGGCTGCAATGTCACCCGAATCCTCAAAAGCAGAGGAGGATGAGTTCACCCTCATCATGCATAAGGCCATGAAGCCTTTAGAAGAGCCAACCATTAAAAAGGCTTTAACAATAGAGCAATATCGCTCTTATACTAATTGGATATATTCAGCCCAGAGTACTAACAGTCAAATTATTGACACATCTGGATTATATCCCAGAATCCATTTTCTTGTAGGAAGCGACACCAATGAAGTCTCAAAAGCAGTCATTTATGGCTATTACAGGAGTATTACTAGCTCTCCTAGAAATCGTGAAATTCTTAGATTACATAAGGCTATTATTGAGGCCGTCAAGAAATTCAGAAAGTGTTCTCGATCAGACATGGTTGTTCTCAAGTTTCTTTCAGCCAGCCCAGAGGTTCTCCCAATACCAGTCCCAGGATGGTTGTTTGTTTAACTCTGTACTCCCAACAGAGCTAACATTAAAATTCGGGCAGGAAAGAACCTGGAATGCCCAGACATTAATGAGTTATGGATAAGCCATCGAAGGGCAGAAGGATTTGCTGTCCTACTTAAAAAATTATCTCACATTAGAGAGACTAATAAAGGATTCATGTACAATGCTCCCAGCAATATATTCGTTTTTGCAGAAGGCAATTGCACGCCTCGATACGATGCTGTCAACAAGATAAGAAGTAGTATTAGCCTTATTACTTCTTGCCGTATTCCAGGCAGTTTTCCCACACAAGTGCACCTTTGCAGTCTACTTCACAAAAAAAAAGACACCAAGGTGTTGTATTTGTCCACGTCTCATGTAAGGAAGCGTGTTGGACCCACTGCCAGAAAAGCAGATGCTCGAAGATAAGGGCAGAATAATTGTGGCCACAATCAACGATTCAGATCACGCTGCAGAAAAGTAGCTCAATTATTGTACGAAAAGAATCGTCAGAAAGCACTATCAACAATACTAGCTGAGTCATAAAGCATCCAATTATTGTACGAAAAGGAATGCATTATTTTTACTTTTATTAAAGGTGATGTAACTTGTCGGCCCTGAAGGTCTATTTAAGGAATGCTCTTGCATTTGCAAGGGGCATTGGCAATTAGAGAGAGAAAGAAAGAAAAACAAAAACAAAGAGAGAGAAGGAAAGTATGAGTGAGTAGAAACTCCCTTGGGGAGTAGAGTGATCTTAAAAGATCAAAGTAATATTGCCACCAGCAATAGAACTCTTAGTTTTCGTATATCAGTGTTAACAAAATCCTTCAACATATCAGTACATTTGGAGTACCTTTGGTTTGCCAGGAAGTAGCCACGGACAGGAGGTCATTGGCGAAGAGGCAGTGCCCAGTAAGGTATTGATTGAACATATGTTTAATGATGTTCTTAATTCAGATATGCTTTTACTAATTGTTTTATTGATGCATGTAACAATGTTATTATTGATTTTTCTTGATTTCTCGAAACCTAGATTTTACTCATGAATCCCCTTTCAATAGAACAACGACATGCAAAAGCAATTATTGACGAAGCCTTAGAAAGGTGTAAGAATGAATGAGAAAACACAGAGTTTTTAATGCAGGTTAAGAAAGACCTATTAAGAGTAACTCAACAAGGACGAGAAGCGCTTAATGATGAGGCATTTGATCATCCTCTAGTTCTAGTAGGTGGAGAAATCATCATCCCTAACCCACGAACAATTTTTGAATATAAGGAACAATTTAACCTCAACTCTTTAAACTTACAAGTTGAGTTATTAGAACAACTAAAAGAAGTTGCTTCTTTTATTGATAATATGCTTAGAAGGTATAAACAAAATTATGATTATAAGTATCAAAGCTTTGGAGAACGAAGAAGGCCAAAAAGGTCTAAAAATCATTTTGAAAGTAGTAGTTCTCATGATTAAAAAGCTATTGAAAAGATCCGCAAATGTGCAAGGCTTGAATTAACGCTGTGGGGGTTTTTGGCTTTTGACACCATTTTTTCTGGTGGTGTCTATAGGGAGATTCACCATGCTGGCTGCGCGGAATAAAGGAAATGTGGGTGCGCATAGTAGGATTCTGAAAAATAGGGGAATGAATCTAATGGCCACAAGGGGTAAGAAATCTAATCTAAGAATATTCCTGAAAATGTTTAAGGAAATCAACACCTAAAAGGATGTTATCGGTAGCATCTTTTGGGGCTTGAATGACGACGGTGGGAAGAGGCATAATTTTAGATGTCCCGGTTTTGACATCATGGATGGCAATGAATTGACCAAATACAGCTTTGGTTAATTTGGTAATCTGCCCTGAAGCAACCACAACTTAAAGTGGTTTGCGTAGATCCTTCCAATATCTTTCTAGATAAGAGGTGGTAGAAACCATAGTGACATCGGAACCGGTGTCAATCATAGCGTGGAACCATTCAGGCTTGTGAAACCTATAAACAAGCTCAGCCTTAATATAGGGGACCCTAATCATGGATACGGATGACTTGAATGATTGCATCATTGAGTTTAATGGTTAAAACATTAACAGTGACTGTATAAGTCGTTTTGGTTAGGAATCGCATTCCTAATAACAGATCAGCTTTTGTGTCAAAAGGCTTGGGTTCTAAGTGAATGATCTTTCAATGGAGTTGAATAGGATAGGAACATAAGAAATTTCATGGTCAATGATTTTTGGATGTAGGTCCCGTCCAACGTAATTTTGTTGAAGGGAAGGGTTAATCTAAATTAGGCCATCACTCCAATTCGTGATGTAGATTTTGGTTACAAGCTAGTATATTGCTTGTCTTGAAGAGGAAAGTTTGATGGAATCATTTCTGGGGAGAGATCTGAGAATCGATCCATCAACTGAATACCGTCCAAGTATGCTCTGCTTTTGATCTAAGAGAGGCTTTTGCTGAATATCCATTTCCTAAGCTGACTCTAGTCGGGGAATGAATGACCGTGATACCTGTTGTATTTCACACACATCAGAAAAGATGTCATCAATTTCAATATTTTCTTTGTCAAGAAATTTGTCTATCATATGGGTGTTACTAAGCATGTAACTGACCATTATATAAATAGTAAAAGGAGAATGATGAAGACTTTGTAATAAGTCTATTCGTTGGAAGTCATAACAAAGATTAAGGGTATGATTTGCGCCCAGATCTCTAATAGAGATACCATAGCCAGGATATGTGGTAAATCCTAAATTTTGGTACATTAGATTTCCCTTTAGGATTCCTATCAGGGCTTCAGCCCTATTGGCAATGCGATTATGCATGAGGGTGATCATAATAGGTGTGTCCAGTCCTTTTCAAAAGCTGGCCTTTATATGAATGCATATGGCACTAACATGGATATAACCAATTTTGTGTCGGTCCTTTTCTAGTATGGTTCTAATTTTTCGTCTTACCTGTTCAAAGGTAATGAGAGGTAACTCAATCTGTCCAACAACAATATCGCCTAGGATAGATTATTCCTGCACATTAGTGCTAAAATACTAGATATTCTTTCGTTTGAATACTTCTAAGAAGTTTTTTCGAAAGCCTTCATGGGAGTCAAGCTTCATATTTTGTTGCATAATTTTCTGAGAGTTCTTTTTATCAAATAATACTTCTTTAGAATAAGTACCTGAAGATTCTGCTTCTTCATGCTCCTCATGTGCTTCAGTCGGATTCATTTTCAGATGAGCTGCTTAAATAAGTTAGGACGAGGATCTCGTCTTCTGTCTCAACATCTGAAAATAACATCTCGTCGTACCCTGCAATTTGCTCAAATAATTCGTTAGAATATGTTCCTACAAAATTAATAGTCTTTGGACATTCGTTTGCAAAGTGTCCTTTTTCGTTACAGTTCCAACATCTGCAGTCTTGTTTTTATATCTGCTTGGATGTAGGTTTAGTGGTTACATCCTTCTTGCTAGTTTTTTTCCTTTTAAAGAATCTCTTTTTCTTTTTGAAAGGTTTAGAAGAATTCTTTATCTTCTTCCCTTTTGCCCTCTTAGCTTTGAATTTTTTCTTCTTTGGCTTGTCGAAAGAACAACCAAATTTACTTGGGAAATACATTTGGTCCTTGCATTTCAATTTCTTTTGGTCTTTCTGTAGCCTTTTTCATTTGAACGCTTTTTCACATTCATATGCAAGAGTAATTCTGGCAAATTCGATATGTGCTCCTAACGTATCTGTCCGTTCTGGTCTGTCTGCAGCTTTCCATTTGCTAAAAAGTAATTCGCTCCATGGATATGGAAGCTTAGTAAAAAACATATCGTTATGGAAATTTTACGAGTTTTGAGTTGCTGATGCCATTTCGGCCTTATAATGATATTTTTCAAATTCACAAATATAAGCATCGAAATAATTGATGTCACATATCTGTAAATTGTAAAGTATAGTCAAATATTTTTGCTTCTTAATACGTTTTTCATTTAAACGATGCTGAGCATAATCTTCTCCAAGAAATTCTCTTCAAATTTCATTTTCGATAGTATTTATGATTGTTTTTGAATCATTCGTCATTGTACCTCCTAGGTATCTTCCTTTAGTTTCTTCTGGTAAAGCTGCAAACCAGTTGGCAACCTTTCCATTTAATGTTAATGGAATGAAAGTTTTTAATGAATCAGCTTTAGTTCTAGTAACTCCTTGATAAATTAAGAGAGCTTTAACCCATTCTTTAATAACTTCGTCTGTGTTTGTTACACAGTCAATATTTAGTACAGCTCCAGCATTGGTTACGGATTAGGCGTGACCTGGGTGGGGGAATAAATGTCTTCCTCCTATTCTTCTACTCCTAGTAGGCTCATGTCTGTACCTATATCTTAGTGACTCTTCATCTTCACTATTGACCATATGCTCGTCATACTGAGTCTGTGTTTCTGGCTGAGCTTCTAGTGCTCTACTGCCAGAGGCTCCAGTTCCAGAAGCTCCTGATTCTGGTACAATCATAGGATTGGATTGGGATTCTCCTGTGGAATTTTCCATATTATATTTGTAATTTGAGTTCATTAATCTTGTTTAAGATCTCCTCTTCCTCGTTGGAATTAGCTTGATCATATTCTCTTTCGAGCTCATCTAGAGAATAGAACAATTCTTTATTTTTCTTTTGGCTTAGTCCTTTCTAGAACTAGCTTTTGAACTTCTCCTAGGCCTTCATATATGCTTTCTAACTTAGCATCAATAGTTTGACCAGTTAACGCTTGTTTCCATAATTCCTTATACGGAATTTCTGTGCTTGTGCTTGCTCTATCCATCACTTAAGTCTGATAATGATTCACTAGCAGGACTTGCTATTTCAGGTTCTACATACCATATTTCATTAGCCAACTCTGCTTGCTCGAGCATATGTTTCCATGCAGATAATTTGTTCTCTTGTATTCTGAGACATAGGTTATGGCTCTGATACCATTTGCAGATCTTTTCAAATAGCTTTTTAATCATGAGAACTACTACTTTCAGAATGATTTTTAGACATTTTTAGCCTTCTTCATTCTCTAAAGCTTTGATACTTATAATCATAATTTTGTTTATGCCTTCTAAGCATATTATCAATAAAAGAAGCAACTTCTTTTAGTTGTTCCAATAACTCAACTTGTAAGTTTAAGGAGTTGAGGTGAAATTGTTCCTCATATTCAAAAATTATTCAAGGGCTAGGGATAATGATTTCTCCACCTGCTAGAACTAGAGGATGATCAAACGCCTCATCATTAAGGGCTTCTCGTCCTTGTTGAGTTACTCTTAATAGGTCTTTCTTAAACTGAATTAAAAACTCTGTGTCTTCTCATTCATTCTTACACCTTTCTAAGGCTTCGTCAATAATTGCTTTTGCATGTCGTTGTTCTATTGAAAGGGGATTCATGAGTAAATCTAGGTTTCGAGCAATCAAGAAAATTCAATAACATTATTGTTACATGCATCAATAAAACAATTAGTAAAAGCATATCTAAATTAAGAACATCATTAAACATATGTTCAATCAATACCTTACTGGGCACTGCCTCTTTGCCCATGACCTCCTGCCCATAGCTACTTCCTGGCAAACCAAAGGTACTCCAGATGTATTGACATGTTGAAGGATTTTGTTAACACAGATATACGAAAACTAAGTTTTATTGCTGGTGCCAATATTACATTGATCTTTTAAGATCAGTCTACTCCCTAAGGGAGTTTCTACTCACTCATACTTTCCTTCTCTCTCTTTGTTTTTGCTTTTCTATCTTTCTCTCTCTCTAATTGCCAATGCCCCTTGTAAATGCAAGAGCATTCCTTAAATAGACCCTCAGGGCCGACAAGTTACATCACCTTTAATAAAAGTAAAAATAATGCATTCCTTTTCGTACAATAATTGGATGCTTTATGACTCAGCTAATACTGTTGACAGTGCTATCTGACGATTCTTTTCGTATAATAATTGGGCTACTTTTCTGCAGCATAATCTGAACCGTTGATTGTGGCCACAATTATTCTGCCCTTATCTTCGAGCATCTGCTTTTCTGGCAATGGGTCCAACATGCTTCCTTACATGCGATGTAGACAAATACAACTCCCTGGTGTCTTTTCTTTGTGAAGTAGACTGCAAAGGTGCACTTGTGTAGGAAAGTTGCGTGGAATACGGCAGGAAGTAATCAGGCTAATACTACTGCTTATCTTGTTGATAGCATCGTATCGAGGCGTACAATTGCCTTCTGCAAAAACGAATATATTGCTGGGAGCATTGTACATGAATCCTTTATTAGTCTCTCTAATGTGAGATAATTTTTTGAGTAGGATAGCAAATCCTTCTGGCCTTCGATGGCTTATCCATAACTCATTAATGTCTAGACATTCTATGTTCTTTCTTGCCCGAATTTTAATGTTAGCTCTGTTGGGAGTACAAAGTTGAACAAACAACCATCCTGGGACTAGTATTGGGAGAACCTCTGGGCTGGCTGAAAGAAACTTGAGAACAACCATGTCTGATCGAGAACTCTTTCTGAATTTGTTGACGGCCTCAATAATAGCCTTATGTAATCCAAGAATTTCACGATTTCCAGGAGAGCTAGTAATACTCCCACAATAGCCATAAATGACTGCTTTTGAGACTTCATTGGTGTCGCTTCCTGCAAGAAAATGGATTCTCATATGTAATCCAGATGTGTCAATAATTTGACTGTTAGTACTCTGGGCTGAATATACCCAATTAGTATAAGAGCGATATTGCTCCATTGTTAAAGCCTTTTTAATGGTTGGCTCTTCTAAAGGCTTCATGGCCTTAGGCATGATGAAGGTGAACTCATCCTCCTCTACTTCCGAGGATTCGGCTGACATCGCAACCTTGCCTTTCGTTTCGAAAGTAGTCTGGGATGCTTCTCCACCGAATATTTCTTCTTGAAATATTTTAACCTTTTCAAAGGTCTAGAGAAATGTCTGATGAACTGCTTCATCCATTTCTATGGCTTTAATTGCCATAATATCATCCAAGCTAGATAATGCTTGTAGGATGCGAGGTCGAACATCCTCGTACAAGGCTTGCTGAAGCTCTGTTATTCGCTCTTGTGCTGAGCAGAGCTCATGAATGACCATCTCCAGTAGGACTTTAATGTCCTTGGTAGGGTTAATTTTCTGCATTTGCTTCCGTGCTAAGAAAATCAGCAAGATGATTATTCTTACCTTTCATATGTTTAATATCGAATTGATATTCTTGAAAGTATTATTGCCATCTATGGCGTCTTTTATATTTAGGAGTGCATGGCAGCTTATTAAAAATATAAGCCTTCACATTTGTTGCATAATTATATTTAGTTTTGATGATAACAAATCCAAGTGTAACATATTTGTCTAAGTAATGTTGTTCCAAACAAGCTCTCCAAACAGGGCCTACATTATTGTTTGTAATATTCGTATTAACCTGCATGCTAAATGTTGAGAACAAGTCTTAGGAACAGGTTCCAAGCTTCAGTGATACAAGATCAGCAAACAACAAATCTCGCCAAACAGTTGGCTAAGTCTTAAGGAACAAGTTCTTACATTCAGCTATACAAGATCACCCGAGGAATCAAGGTAACCAAGGTGTTTGGAGCAGCATATTTATTCTTGATAAGATGACTGATTCTTACAACAAGAAGTCTTGGTTTGGTTTAGTTTTTATCTTTTAGACTCTTGTTAATATGCCAATCTTGAAGGTCTCAATTTAACACTTCTTAAAACGGTTTTTGACATTTGCTTTGGAACACCAATTTCCAAACAACCCTGAAAACAGGGTGCCTAAGGTGTTCTGAAACTGCAGCAGCCTCGACTGTCTGTTTTACCAATAAATTTCCTTTGGTTGGGTGCCAGCTCTAAAGGATCTTTTTATGAAATCCTAGGCTAACTAATTAAGTTCTAAAAAGGATTATTTTTGATTTAAAAAAGATTGCAAAACCGTTTTTGCTAAGGATCGCTTTTCAGAATTCTTATCCCTTATTTTTAGGCCGTGATTGATTTCAAATTTGGAACCGAAATCTTTATCCTTCTTTTTTTTGCGCTAAATCTGCACAGCTATATTTAGTGGGTAATTAGTTTTTATCCCTTGAAAAATCAAATTCTCTTATCTTAGTAAAATCTTATCTTCTCTAGCCATTGGGAATCTTATTTGAAGAAACTCCCTAAGCTGCTAATATTAGAAGATTTTGTTATCCTTTTTGAAAGTATTAGCCGTTGGATTTGTGTGTTTAAATAATGAAATCTTCTATCCCATTTAGATATCCGGTTTTTACACAAGAAGTAAGAGATTTCCAAAAGCTGCATTTCAAAGAGAAAAACCGTGACAGGCTTGTGCTTAACTGAGCTTTCAATATATTAGCATAATAGGACTTCATTGTACCTTACATCTGCTTAAGTCAGAAGCACCCTCAGTAAGGTGTTTTGTACCCCTGTTCTCAGATCAGAAAGTGAGTGAGTGTGTCCATAGTCTAGTGGACTTTGGACGTGTCCAATATAGTGTGATTGGATGTGGTGTAACCTGTCTTAGGGAAGAAGGTTACGTGGGTTACAAGTTGTAACAAGGAGTGTTACTTTTGTAACGTGTTCAGCCCGTTAGTGAAGTGGTTAAATCCTACACGAGGTAGGTCGTGGTTTTTCACACCTCAGTTGGGCTAGAGTGTTTTCCACGTAAAAATTGTGTGTGCTTTATTTCCGCATTTATTACTTTGAATTTCGCTACTAAACCAATTGGGAACAACCGCTGCAAACAAGGCTTAAGGTTGTTTGTGATTTACGAACAGTCTCTGCAATCAAGTGCTACGGCTGTTTGTCAGTTATTTGGCGAAAATCGGCCACCACAATTCACCCCCCTCTTGTGGTTGTGTACTCTTGGAATTCAACAAGTGGTATCAGAGCAGGTTCTCTTTCAAAAAGGCTAACATCTTGAGAGATCCGTGAAGATGAGTGCACCACAAGGGATACTTGAGGGTCAATCCATTACTCGACCTCCTTACTTCAATGGCCAACACTATAGTTGGTGGAAAAACAGATGGAGAACTACATACAAGCAGAGGATTACGAGTTATGGATGCTCATCAAGAACGGGCCCCTTGTTCCCACGAAAGTGCTTGAAGATGGAAAGAAGGTTCCCAACGAACCCGTAGAGTTTGATGCTGAGGATTACAAGAAGATGGAAAAGAATGCCAAGGCCAAGAGACTATTATACTTTGGCCTAGGACCCGATGAATATACTCGCATTTCAGAATGTGAGTCAGCTCAGGAAATATGGAATGCCTTACAAGTAGCTCATGAAGGAATAAGTCAAGTTAAACAATCACGCATTGAGCTACTCATGAGGTAATATGAGCTGTTTGACATGGGTGGTCGTGAGAATGTGATGGACATGTATACCCGCTTTACTCACATAACAAACGAATTAAAATCTCTCGGAAAATCCTTCACCACTGAAGAGTTGGTAAGGAAAATCCTAAGGATTTTGCCTCGTTCATGGGAAGCCAAGGTGACAGCCATTCAGGAGGCCAAAGACATGAACAAGATCACCCTAGCTGAGCTGATCGGAAATCTTCAAACGTATGAACAGAGAAAAAACTCTCAATAGAAGGAGGAGGCTAAGAAAGACCGAGGGCTTGCTTTAAAAGCCTTGGAAGATGATGATTCAGATCTTGAAGAAGAAGAGATGGCAATGATGACTCGGAAATTCAAGAAGTTCTTCAAGAATGTAAAAGAGAACAATAAAAGGAAGGACTTCAGCAAAGGCAGAAACACCCCCCGAGAACAGTTCTCTAGGTATTTCAAGTGTGGCAAATCTGATCATATTGTGAAGAACTATCTCACTACTTCGAGAAGAGCAAGAGCATGAACACCCTAGGAAACAGGGCAGGAAACAAGGTGTAAACAGTTCGGGAAAACGATTCTCGAAAGCAATGCTTGCTGCTTGGGGTGATTCTTCCGAGGATGAAGAAACTGAAACTGAAGAAGGTGCTGGAGCTCTCATGGCGCAAAGTGATACAGATTCAGATGACGAGTCAACAAATAGCCTAACTGATCTCAAGAACAAGGTACGTGGTCTCAATAAAGCAACTCTAGAAGAACTTCTTTACAATTTAATGGATACCTGTGCTGATTTGATAAAGGAAGTTCGTGATCTAGAGCTTGAAAATGAGACCCTTAAAAATGAAAAACTGGGCTTATATGAAAATATTAACATGCTCAAGGAAAACCTCTTTATAAAAGAGGGAGATTATTCTCGAGTGGAGGAAAAAATCCTTGAGGTGGAAGGAATGGTTGAGTCTTTGCTCGAGGAGAACAAGAGCTTGCATGCTAATGTAGAAAAACTAGAAACCGAACTTGTCACGACCAAGCGTTGGAACAAGTCCTCAAGAGCATTGGAGTGGCTAAACACTCATCACAACCAAAACAAAAGAGGACTAGGATTTAAGCCCAAACAAACCGTTTACCCTGCCAACAGAAAGTATGTTGGATTACATGAAAACATTGTTTCCTTTCACTGTGGTAAAACGGGTCACTATCGATACACTTGTCCTTCAAGAAGGTATGCTATTAAACAAAATGAAGGTTATGTAAAACAAGTCTGGATTAGGAAAGATGAGCTTTACCTATCTAAAAGAATGGGACCTAAGTGGATCTGGGTTCCCAAAACTAACCCCTGATTTGTTTTGCAGGCTAAAGTGAGAGAGAACAATCCAGCAAACAGGCTAAGGTACAACCTGGCAAACAGCCCAGAGAACAACCTTGAAAACAGGCAGCTGTGGTATGTTGATAGCGGGTGTTCGAGGCATATGACTGGTGAAAAATCCAATTTTCTCTCACTTACAGCTTTGGATGGTGGGAGTGTGGCATTTGGAAATGGCAAGTCTGGGACAATTGTTGGTATAGGTAAGATTGGTGAGTCCCACTCCCACTCGATTGATAATGTATACTTAGTTGATGGTTTGAAGCATAATTTACTTAGTGTGTCCCAACTGTGTGATAAAAATAACCTAGTAGTGTTCTCATCAACACGTTGCTTGGTTGTAAACTCAAACACAAGAGATGTCGTATTAAGAGGGAAGCGACACAAAAATGTTTACAAAGTATGTATCTCCACACTTCCCCAAAACAATCTGACTTGTTTGAGTGCCTTGAATGATGATATAATGCTCTGGTGCAAGAGACTAGGTCATGCAAGTCTATCTCTTCTGAACAAACTTGTTTCTAAAGACCTAGTTGTTGGACTACCTTCCATCAAATTTAATGATGACAAGGTATGTGAATCTTGTGCAAAAGGCAAACAAGTCAGATCTTCTTTTAAATCGAAAAAGTATGTAAGCACTACCCGACCTCTAGAATTATTACACATTGATCTGTGTGGTCCTATGAGGATAGCAAGTAGAGGTGGAAAGAGGTATGTGCTTGTTGTAGTGGATGATTACTCTCGATTTACTTGGACCTTATTTTTGGCATCCAAGGATGAAACCTTTGAGAATTTTATTGCCTTTCTCAAAAAGGCTGATAAGAGAGTAGGACACTCTTTAATTAGCTTGAGATATGATCATGGTACTGAATTTGAAAACGCAAGTTTTATTAAATATTGTAATGAACATGGTGTTGATCATAACTTCTCAACTCCAAGAACACCCCAACAAAATGGGGTGGTTGAGCGCAAAAATCGCACCCTAGAAGACATGACTAGAACAATGCTTATTGCTAGTGGCCTTCCTAGGAATTTCTGGGAAGAAGCATTGAACACCTCATGTTACATTATAAATAGATGCATGATCAGACCTATTTTGAACAAAACTCCTTATGAACTTTTCAAAGCCAGAAAACCCAACATTACGCACCTAAGAATATTTGGTTGTAGGTGTTTTGTGCATAATAATGGGAAGGATGCCTTAGGAAAGTTTGATCCTAGGAGTGATGAGGCAATATTTCTTGGTTACTCTTCTCACAGTAAGGCTTACAAAGTGTTTAACAAAAGAACCTTAAGTGTTGAGAAAAGTGTGCATGTGCTTTTTGATGAATCTAACTCGTTGAGTGAGAATGATGCACAGGAGGAAGAATTTGAATTAGGTCTCGTTCAAAAAGAAGTGTTGCTCTAAGATAGACAAGGTAAGAACACCATGGAGAAAACAACTCCTGAAGGTGTTCCTCAGAACGACAGGCAAGGTGAGAACCAAACAGGGGAAAACACCGCTGAACCCTGTTCGGGACAACACCAGTCAGGTTCCTCAGGAATAGGCTCGGGCACTGATTGTGAGCCTGAGTCTCCAAGTGTTCCAGTTAAAGTAGAGCATGTGTCTGTGGATCCACTTACTCCACGGCCATGGAAGCACCAACGTTCGCACCATCTTGAGCAAATTTTGTCTGATATTAATACTGGAGTGCAAACTAGGTCAAAGCTTAAGAATTTTTGTGCATTCTATGCGTTTCTCTCTAACATTGAGCCAAAGAGTGTGAATGAAGCTCTTGCAGATTCAGATTGGGTCACAGCAATGCAAGAAGAACTTCATCAATTTGAAAAGAACAAAGTATGGCACCCTGTACCTCGACCTGCAGATAGAACAATCATTGGAACCAAGTGGGTGCTCCGAAACAAACTTGATGAGTCAGGAACAGTCACCAGGAACAAGGCACGGCTGGTGGTTCAAGGGTACAATCAGGAAGAAGGGATTGATTATGAAGAAACCTTTGCACCACTTGCTAGAATTGAGGCTATTCGTATCCTAATAGCCTTTGCAGCCCATATGGAGATCAAGCTATATCAAATGGACGTAAAAAGTGCATTTCTAAATGGATACCTTAAGGAAGAGGTGTATGTCAAGGAAGAGGTGTATGTCAAACAACCCCCTGGTTTCGAAAACAATGAATTTCCTGATCATGTTTTTCAACTTGACAAAGCTCTTTATGGTCTAAAACAAGCTCCTAAAGCTTGGTATGAACGCTTGTCAAGCTTTTTACTTGAAAATGATTTTAGAAGAGGCAAGGTAGACAATACCTTGTTTCTAAAATCTAAGGGGGAACATTTGTTGGTTGTCCAAGTATATGTCGACGATATTATATTTGGTGTAACTCACCATGATCTATGTAATGATTTTTCAAAAATGATGAGGAGTGAGTTTGAAATGAGCATGATGGGTGAGCTTAATTTCTTTCTAGGCTTGCAAATCAAGAAAACTTCAAACGGCACCATGATCCATCAACAAAAGTATATCAAGGAACTACTTAAGCGTTTTGGAATGGAGTCGGCCAAGCCCATAGATACTCCCATTTCTCCTTCAACCAAGTTGGTAATGGATGATGGGAGCCCCTCAGTTAAGGACAAACTCTATAGAGGCATGATATGGTCACTCTTATACCTCACCGCTAGTAGACCTGACATTGTTTTCAGTATTGGTTTATGTGCCCGTTTTCAGTCTTGCCCTAAAGAGACTCATCTTAAGGCTGTTAAACAGATACTAAGATATTTAAAGCATACACCTGATTTAGCTCCATGGTATCCTAGAGGTTGTAATTTTGATCTTGTTGGATATGCTGATCTGACTATGCAGGATTCTTGGTTGATAGGAAAAGCACCTCAGGTATGGCTCATTTCCTTGGACCTTGTTTGGTATCTTGGGCAACCAAGAAACAACATTCAATTGCCATGTCCACAGCAGAAGCTGAATATGTTGCAGCTGCTTCATGTTGTGCTCAATTGCTATGGATAAGACAACAACTCAAGGACTTTTGTGTTGACACCGGATGCATTCCTATCTTTTGTGATAACACTAGTGCAATTAACATTGCCAAAAATCCGTGTCAACATAAAAGAACAAAACATATTGACATTCGACATCATTTCTTGAGAGATAATGTTGAAAAGGGTTTGATTTCAATGAATTTCTGTACCACAGAAATCAAATTGCTGATATATTCACTAAGGCACTAGGTAGAGATCAATTTGAGAGAAATAGACTTGAACTAGGTTTGGTGAAAACAACTTAAGAAACCTGTTCTCTCCCCCTGTTCGCAACTCTTATATGCTGCGGATGCAATTTGTCCATAGCAATGTTTGCAGTGGAATCTTTGTGCTATTTGAATATATATATAGATTGCTGAATGCGGATGCGTGTTAAAAGCCAACATGATTGGACATGTTACTCTTATTACCGATGATTCGTATTCAAGAACAAGCAGCAAGAACAGGTATGTTCCTTGATTGTCAAATATGTGTAGCTAGTGTTTAAATGTTTTAAATTACACGCCTTCCCGAGGATAGAGTGACGGCTACTTATGGCAAACACCCGTTGTAACGGGAAGATCTTTAAATGATCTTGCCGTCTTCTCACCCTTTAAATTTGCCAATCTTTACCTCTCTCTTATATCTTTTCTCTTTTCTCTCGAGTACCCGACAAATCTCCTTCTCTCAAACCCTAACCCTTCTCAAATTCTTACTTAAATGGCTTCAATCGAAGGCTCTGGAAGTTCTGCTTCTTCAATCAGGGGAAGGAAGCCATTCGAATCAGCCTCAGGAACAAGTCCTGACCTTGTTGTCTTCACACCGTTTTTAATGGCGATTCTAGAAGGTAAACCCTCTAGTCCTCCTCACCCAATTAGCTTCAAACCCTTCCGGTTTTTGAAGAGTGTCGGACTAAAATCAGTAGGCTTGGGTTTGAAAGACATTTCCTACAATTTTGGTTGGGAATTGGTGGTATTTGAGGGATCAACTGTTTACCTCCCTTCTGAAAAGAACTCTGCCCAAGTTGGGAAATCTGGTGAAAATCTTGGGTCTGAAGATGAAGTCTTTGAGTCCCCTATCGACTTCTCTGAGTTTGTTGAGCCCTGTTCTTTTGGGTTGTTCCCTGAAAAGGAAACAGTTGCTGAAACAGGGTCTGAATCCCTCAATTTTATGTGTAAGGAGGACCTAAGGGATGATCTGAGGGGAAGTTCTGAGGAGAGATCCTTGGAAACAGGGGGAAGCCATGGTGGAAACATTTCCCCTGCTGAGCCTGAGTTAGCCACTCCGGTCTTCCAAACCGGAGAGAAAAGAAAAAGGGTTAAGATGGTGGCTAGGCGTAGCAGAACGCCTAGATCAAGGCCACAAACAAGGCCTCAACCCTCAAAAGCCCCAGCCCCCTCTCCTCCAAGATCTGCTAAGCCCACGTGCAAATCTGCAAGAATTGCCTTCTACTCCACTCCTAGAACCACAAAATCTTCCACTCCAGTCATTGAGGAAATTTCTTCCTCTTCTTCTTCTGTGGGATTCTCGGATTCTGATTCTGAGAACACCCCCTTTAAACAGGGGACCCCGGTGTTCTCCGAGTCCTCCAAGAACAAGCTCCTCCTAAGAAAACCACTCTCCCTGCCATTAAGTCTTCTCCTCCAACAGCCCCTCCCAAGAGAAAGACCTTCATCCCTTCTCTCTCCAAATCAACTACACCTAAGACTACCTCTTCTGCTCCTCCCCTCAAAAGAGCGAAAAAGACCACTACCTCCCCTTCTTCTCCCAAGGTTACGCATCTGCTCAAGCGCAACATAGTGAGGGGGAAGATAGTGAAAGTTCCCTTTTTCCAGGAACATGGGCTAGAGGTGTTCCTGCAGAAACTGAGAGCCCAGCAGTGGTTGGATCTCTTTGCAAAGACCGAGTTGGGGTGTTCTGGACCAGAGTTGGCTGAATTCTATGCCAACTGTGGTGTCACCGAAGGAGCAGTGACAAGCACCATTGGTGATAAAGAAGTACAATTTGATGCCCGCTCTCTGGGTGACATTTTGGTTGTCCCCTCACATGGTTTTGATGTGTATGTGAGGGAGGATAAGTCTGTCTTAGGGACAGCCAGGCTGCTCGAGCTTTCACAGCGGCTAAGTCAACACTAGGGTCTGCAAACACCCACCTCTGTGAAGAAGGGTGACATGACCCCCCTGCATCAATTGCTCTTCATGGTCGTTATTAGGAACATAATTCCAAGGGGTCAGGGTCGCAGTCAGGCATATGCCCTAGATCAGTGCCTGGTGGATCTATTGGACAGGGAGGAACCTATTAACCTTCCTGCCCTTATGATTCGCCCTATTGCGCGTATTGCAAACACTACTCGGGCACATGATCTTGGATATGGCTTTCTGCTGACGAAGGTCTTTGAGCATTTTGGGATAGAGCTCAAAAAGAAGGTGGCTGCCCAAATCATTGATGAGATAGGGACTAACACCCTTATGGGGTGTGGCTATGCTTTGACCGAGGGCTCTGCCTCCAAACAGGGCACCAGACCACCTCGCCCTGTTCCTGGCCGTTCCTCAAGGAAACTTGAGGATGTTCTTCAAGATAATTCTCGGCTCAAGGAAGAGCTCTCTGCTGTTAAAGCTGCCTTAGATGAAGAGAAGGCCCTCTCTGCCAAACGCCATGAAGACCTCCTGGCCCTTCTCTCTTCTCTTGCTCCCAAAATCCCTTCTCCACAGTCACCATCACCCACTGCTCCTAATTCTGTCGGATGTTTCCTCATGTTTTCTTCCCTCTCCCTTTATGTTTTTGTTTGGTATTGTATATCTCTGCGCTGTTAATGAAATCTCTTGTTGTTGCCAACACCATGTGATTGCCCGTTGTTTATGGTTTTTAATGATGCCAAAAGGGGGAAGATGTCTGACCATATGACTTCCATATGACTTGCTCTATGACCTAGCACCTAGTGTGGATCCCTATCAACATTCTTTAATGTTTTAAAGTTTTTTTTAAATTTTTGTCAATACGGTCACTTGGTTTGTCATCATCAAAAAGGGGGAATTTGTCGCATAATTATATTTAGTTTTGATGATAACAAATCCAAGTGTAACATATTTGTCTAAGTAATGTTGTTCTAAACAAGCTCTCCAAACAGGGCCTACACTGTTGTTTGTAATATTCGTATTAACCTGGATGCTAAATGTTGAGAGCAAGTCTTAGGAACAGGTTCCAAGCTTCAGTGATACACGATCAGCAAACAACAAATCTCGCCAAACAGTTGGCTAAGTCTTAAGGAACAAGTTCTTACATTCAGCTATACAAGATCACCCAAGGAATCAAGGTGACCAAGGTGTTTGGAGCAGCATATTTATTCTTGACAAGATGACTGATTCTTACAATAAGAAGTCTTGGTTTGGTTTAGTTTTTATCTTTTAGATTCTTGTTAATATGCCAATCTTGAAAGTCTCAATTTAACACTTCTTAAAACGGTTTTTGACATTTGCTTTGGAACACCAATTTTCAAACAACCCTACAAACAGGGTGCCTAAGGTGTTCCTGAAACTGCAGCAGCCTCGACTGACTGTTTTACCAGTAAATTTCCTTTGGTTAGGTGCCAGCTCTAAAGGCTCTTTTTATGAAATCCTAGACTAACTAATTAAGTTCTAAAAAGGATTATTTTTGATTTGAAAAAGATTGCAAAACCGTTTTTGCTAAGGATCTCTTTTCAAAATTCTGATCCCTTATTTTTAGGCCGTGATTGATTTCAAATTTGGAACCGAAATCATTATCCTTTTTTTTTGGGCAAAATCTGCACAGCTATATTTAGTGGGTAATTAGTTTTTATTCTTTGAAAAAATCAAATTCCCTTATTTTAGTAAAATCTTATCTTCTCTAGCCGTTGGGAATCTTATTTAAAGAAACTCCCTAAGCTGCTAATATTAGAAGATTTTGCTATCCTTTTTGAAAGTATTAGCCGTTGGGTTTGTGTGTTTAAATAATAAAATCTTCTATCCCATTTAGATATCCGGTTTTTGCACAAGAAGTAAGAGATTTCCAAAAGTTGCATTTTAAAGAGAAAAACCGTGACAGGCTTGTGCTTAACTGAGCTTTCAATATATTGGCATAATAGGATTTCATTGTACCTTACATCTGCTTAAGTCAGAAGCACCCCCAGTAAGGTGTTTTGTACCCCTGTTCTTAGATCAGAAAGTGAGTGAGTGTGTCCATAGTCGAGTGGACTTTGGACGTGTCTAATATAGTGTGATTGGACGTGGTGTAACCTATCTTAGGGAAGAAGGTTACGTGGGTTACAAGTTGTAACAAGGAGTGTTACTTTTGTAACGTGTTCAGCCCGTTAGTAAAGTGGTTAAATCCTACACGAGGTAGGTCGTGGTTTTTCACACCTCAGTGGGGCTAGAGGTGTTTTCCACGTAAAAATTGTGTGTGCTTTATTTCCGCATTTATTACTTTGAATTTCGCTACTGAACCAATTGGGAACAACCGCTGCAAACAAGGCTTAAGGTTGTTTGTGATTTACAAACAGTCTCTGCAATCAAGTGCTACGGCTGTTTGTCAGTTATTTGGCGAAAATCGGCCACCACAATTCACCCCCCTCTTGTGGTTGTCTACTCTTGGAATTCAACAGCATTAGTGTCATCAGTTCTGACAAGAAGTCTAACTGGCAATATAAAGAAGTGAAATTTAGCAAAACTTCTCTTTGAAGCTAATAGCTCTTTTTCATTGCTATGGTAGTTGATTTTAGCTGGTTTAAAGGTACCATTAGCATATCTACAGATATGTTCTTGGTTATCTGTCTTTCCAGCTTTGAGGACACCTCACCAATACCTGTCTGATGCATCGGTTTCAACTATTAGTTGGTCTCCTGATTCAGGAATTGCTAATTTAGGCAATTGGACGCACAACATTTTTAGCTATTGTGCTAGGCTTGTGTGGTAGTCTTGCCACTATTGGTTCATTCTCTTTTTTAAGAGATCTTGTAAGGGTCCTCTTAACCAAGCTAGGTTAGGGATAAAATCACTGATGTAGTTTAGGCAACCTAAAAATCTTTCTACTTGTTTTCGATCGGTCAACCTATCAGGAAAATTTGCAATTTGTTCGCAAATATGAGATTGCATTTCAATCTCTCTTTGATCAATTTTAAGACCTAAGAACTCTATCTGTTCTTTCGCAATTTCTGCTTTCTTTGCAGATAATATTAAACCATGACCGCGGCTTTTTTGAATGAATTTCCTCCAATGCATAGCATGATTTGTAATGTTAGCTAAAAAAATGAGAATATCATCAACGTGAACAAGATAGAAGTCAGAATAATCGTTAAAGATATTATCCATCCTTCGTTGAAAGATTTGTGGGGCATTTTTTAGTCCCATTGGCATTACATTCCATATGTGTTGCCCTTGCGGCGTGCTAAATGCGGTCAGTGGTTTAGCTGATTCCTTTAGCTTTATCTGATAAAATCCAGATTTGTAATCAAATTTTGAAAACCATTTTTTGTTAACGATTTTGTTGATAAGGAGTTCCTTATTAGGGAGAAAATAACCATCAAAAACGGTTAACTCGCTAAGCCATTTATAATTTATAGCCATTTGAGGTTTGCCTCTTTTTTGTTTAGAATGGTTATTAACCATGAAGGCAGGACTACTATGAGGACTTTTATTTTCCTCTGTGCTTTAAAAGGCTAGTTTCTTCACTTCGAGTTCTCGAAGTTGGACTTTGAACGCTTTTTCATCTGTTTGATTATAACGTATAGGTTTAACTCGTACTATGGCATGTGCCTCTTTAAGTTGAGTATCAGCAAAAGACTTGTCTTTATCCTAATATTTTAAGGGATTATCATCGAAGTTGGCTTGGAGGAGAGCTTTGACTTCTTCTTCAAGGCGAAATTCAAGTGCTTTTTGGGTAGTGTGCAAGGCTTGAATTAACGGTGTGGGGGTTTTTAGCTTTTGGCGCCATGTTTTCTGGTGGTGTCTATAGGGAGATTCACCATGCTGGCTGCGCGGAATGAAGGAAATATGGGTGCGCATAGTAGGATTCTGAAGGATAGGGGAATGAATCCAATGGCCACAGGGGGTAAGAAATCTAATCTGAGAATGATTAGGACAATATTCCTGAAAACGTTTAAGGAAATCAACACCTAAAAGGATGTCATAGGTAGCATCTTTTGGGGCTTGAATGACGACGGTGGGAAGGGGCATAATTTTAGATGTCCCAGTTTTGGCGTCATGGATGGCAATGAATTGATCAAATACAGCTTTGGTTAATTTGGTAATCTGCCCTGAGGCAACCACAACTTGAAGTGGTTTGCGTAGATCCTTCCAATATCTTTCGGGATAAGAGGTGGCAGAAACCATAGTGACATCGGAACTGGTGTCAATTATGGCGTGGAACCATTTAGGCTTGTGAAACCTATAAACAAGCTCAACCTTAATGTAGGAGACCCTAATCATGGATACGGATGGCTTGAATGATTGCACCATTGAGTTTAATGGTTAGAACTTTATCAGTGACTGTATAAGTCGTTTCGGCTAGGAATCGCATTCCGAATAACAGATCGGCTTTTATATCAAAAGGCTCGGGTTCTATGTGAATGATCCTTTCAACGGAGTTGAACAGGATAGGAACATAAGAAATTTTATGGTCAATGATTTTTGGATGTAGGTCCCGTCCAACGTAATTTTGTTAAAGGGAAGGGTTAATCTAAATTAGGCCATCACTCTAATTCATGATGTAGATTTTGGTTGCAAGCTGGTATATTGCTTGTCTTGAAGAGGAAAGTTTGATGGAATCATTTCTGGGGAGGGATTTGAGAATCGATCTATCAACTGAATACCGTCTAGGTATGCTCTGCCTTTGATCTAAGAGAGGCTTTTGTTAAATAGCCATTTCCCATGCTGACTCTAGTCGGGGAATGAATGACCGTAGTACCTGTTGTATTTCACACACATCAGAAAAGATGTCATCAATTTTAATATTTTTTTGGTCAAAAATTTGTCTATCATATGGGTGTTATTGAGCATGTAACTGACCATTGTATAAATAGTAAAAGGAGAATGATGAAGACTTTGTAATAAGTCTATTTGTTGGAAGTTATAACAAAGATTAAGGGTACGATTTGTGTCCAGATCTCTCATAGGGATACCATAGCCAGGATATGTGGTAAATCCTAAATTTTGGTACATTAGATTTCCCTTTAGGATTCCTATCAAGGCTTCAGCCCTATTAGCGATGCGATTATGCATGAGGGTGATAATAATAGGTGTGTCCAGTCCTTTTTGAAAGCTGGCCTTTATATGAATGCGTACGGCACCAAAATGCGTATAACCAATTTTGTGTCGGTCCTTTTCTGGTATGGTTTGAATTTTTCGTCTCACCTGTTCAAAGGTAATGAGAGGTAAGTCAGTCTGTCCAGCAGCAATATCGCCTGGGATAGATTATTCCTGCACATTAGTGCCAAAATACTGGATATTCTTTCGTTTGAATACTTCTAAGAAGTTTTTTCGAAAGCCTTCGTGGGAGTCAAGCTTCATATTTTGTTGCATAATTTTTTGATATTTCTTTTTATCAAATAATACTTCTTTAGAATAAGTACCTGAAGATTCTGCTTCTTCATGCTCCTCGTGTGCTTCAGTCGGATTCATCTTCGGATGAGCTGCTTAAATAAGTTAGGACGAGGATCTCGTCTTCTGTCTCGATATCTGAATATAATATCTCGTCGTACCTTGCAATTTGCTCAAATAATTCGTTATATGTTCCTGCAAAATTAATAGTCTTTGGACATTCGTTTGCAAAGTGTCCTTTTTCGTTGCAGTTCCAACATCAGCAGTCTTGTTTTTGTTGCTTGGATGTAGGTTTAGCGGTTACATCCTTCTTGCTAGTTTTCTTCTTTTTAAAGAATCTCTTTTTTTTTTTTTGAAAGGTTTAGAAGAATTCTTTATCTTCTTTCCTTTTGCCTTCTTAGCTTTGAATTGCCTCTTCTTTGGCTTGTCGAAAGAACAACCAAATTTACTTGGGAAATACATTTGGTCCTTGCATTTCAATTTCTTTTGGTCTTTCTGTAGCCTTTTTCGTTTGAACGCTTTTTCACATTCATATGCAAGAGTAATTCTGGCAAATTCGATACGTGCTCTTAACGTATCTGTCCATTCTGGTCTGTCTGCAGCTTTCCATCTGCTAAAAAGTAATTCGCTCCATGGATATGGAAGCTTAGTAAAAAACATATCGTTGTGAAAATTTAACGAGTTTTGAGTTGCTGATGCGATTTCAGCCTTATAATAATTTTTTTCAAATTCACAAATATAAGCATCGAAATAATTGATATCACATATCTGTAAATTGTAAAGCATAGTCAAATATTTTTGCTTCTTAATATGTTTTTCGTTTAAAGAATGCTGAGCGTAATCTTCTCCAAGAAATTCTCTTCGAATTTCATTTTCGATAGTATTTATGATTGTTTTTGAATCATTCGTCGTTGTACCTCCTAGGTGTCTTCCTTTAGTTTCTTCTGGTAAAGCTGTAAACCAGTCGGCAACCTTTCCACTTAATGTCAATGGAGTGAAAGTTTTTAATGAATCACCTTCAGTTCTAGTAACTCCTTGATAAATTAAGAGAGCTTTAACCCATTCTTTAATAACTTCGTCCGTGTTTGTTACACGGTCAATATTTAGTACAGCTCCAGCATTAGTTAGCGGATAGGCATGACCTGGGTGGGGGAATAAATGTCTTCCTTCTATTCTTCTACTCCTAGTAGGCTCATGTCTATACCTATATCTGAGTGACTCTTCATCTTCACTGCTAACCATATGCTCGTCATACTGAGTCTGTGTTTCTGGCTGAGCTTCTAGGGCTCTACAGCCAGAGGCTCCAGTTCCAGAAGCTCCTAATTCTGGTACAATTATAGGATTGGATTGGGATTCTCCTATGGAATTTTCCATATTACATTGTAATTGGAGTCCATTAATCTTATTTAAGATCTCATCTTCGTCATCGGAATTAACTTGATCATATTCTCTTTCGAGCTCTTCTAGAGAATAGAACGTTCTACTCATATTGCTTATGGAAGGATAACCTGGTTGAGTTGGGTCACATGCAGGATTGAAGTGTACGCATCTACGCACAATTCTTTGTTCTTCTTTTGGCTTAGTCCTTTCTAGAACTAGCTTTTGAACTTCTCCTAGGCCTTCATATATGCTTTCTAACTTAGCATCAATAGTTTGATCGGCTAACGTTTGTTTCCATAATTCCTTATCCAGAATTTCTGTGCTTGTGCTTGCTCTATCCACCACTTAAGCCTGATAATGATTCACGAGCAGGACTTGCTATTTCAGGCCCTACATACCATATTTCATTAGCCAACTCTGCTTGCTCGAGCATATATCCAGTATTTTGGCACTAATGTGCAAGAGCAATCTATCCCAGGCGATATTGCTACTGGACAGATTGAGTTACCTCTCATTAACTTTGAACAGGTAAGACGAAAATTTCGAACTATACCAGAAAAGGACCGACACAAAATTGGTTATATCCATTTTGGTGCCGTACGCATTCATATAAAGGCCAGCTTTCAAAAAGGACTGGACACACCTATTATTATCACCCTCATGCATAATCGCATCGCCAATAGGGCTGAAGCCTTGATAGCAATCCTAAAGGGAAATCTAATGTACCAAAATTCAGGATTTACCACATATCCTGGCTATGGTATCCTTATTAGAGATTTGGACACAAATCGTGCCCTTAATCTTTGTTATAACTTCCAACGAATAGACTTATTACAAAGTTTTCATCATTCTCCTTTTACTATTTATATAATGGTCAGTTACATGCTCAGTAACACCCATATGATAGACAAATTTCTTGACAAAGAAAATATTGAAATTGATGACATCTTTTCTGATGTGTGAAATACAATAAGTATCACGGTCATTCATTCCCCGACTAGAGTCAGCTTGGGAAATGGATATTCAACAAAAGCCTCTCTTAGATCAAAAGCAGAGCATACCTGGACGGTATTCAGTTGATGGATCGATTCTCAGATCTCTCCCCAGAAATGATTCCATCAAACTTTCCTCTTCAAGACAAGCAATATACCAGCTTGGAACCAAAATCTACATCACGAATTGGAGTGATGGCCTAATTTAGATTAACCCTTCCCTTCAACAAAATTGCGTTGGAGGGGACCTACATCCAAAAATCATTGACCATAAAATTTCTTGTGTTCCTATCCTATTCAACTCCGTTGAAAGGATCATTCACATAGAACCCGAGCCTTTTGATACAAAAGCCGATCTGTTATTAAGAATGCGATTCCTAACCGAAACGACTTATACAGTCACTGATAAAGTTTTAACCATTAAACTCAATGGTGCAATCGTTTAAGCCATCTGTATCCATGATTAGGGTCCCCTACATTAAGGCTGAGTTTGTTTATAGGTTTCAGAAGCCCGAATGGTTCCACGCCATGACTGACACCGGTTCCGATGTCACTATGGTTTCTGCCACCTCTTATCTAGAAAGATATTGGAAGGATCTACGCAAACCACTTCAAGTTGTGGTTGCCTCAGGGCAGATTACCAAATTAACCAAAGCTGTATTTGGTCAATTCATTGTCACCCATGACGCCAAAATCGGGACATCTAAAACTATGCCCCTTCCCACCGTCGTCATTCAAGCCCCAAAAGATGCTACCTATAACATCCTTTTAGGTGTTGATTTCCTTAAATGTTTTCAGGAATATTGTTCTAATCATTCTCAGATTAGATTTCTTACCCCCTGTGGCCATTGGATTCATTCCCCTATCCTTCAGAATCCTGCTATGCGCACCCACATTTCCTTCATTCCGCGCAGCCAGCATGGTGAATCTCCCTATAGACACCACTAGAAAAAATGGCGCCAAAAGCCAAAAACCCCCACAGTGTTAATTCAAGCCTTTCACACTACCCAAAAAGCACTTGAATTTCGCCTTGAAGAAAAAGTCAAAGCTCTCCTCTAAGCCAACTTCGATGATAATCCCTTAAAATATTGGGATAAAGACAAGTCTTTTGCTGATATTCAGCTTAAAGAGGCACACACCATAGTACGAGTTAAACCTATACAGTATAATCAAATAGATGAAAAAGAGCTCAAAATTCAACTTCAACAACTCGAAGAGCAGCAACAAGCCTTTAAAAGCACAGAGGAAAATAAAAGTCCTCATAGTAGTCCTGCCTTCATGGTTAATAACCATTCTGAACAAAAAAGAGGCAAACCTCGAATGGTTATAAATTATAAATGGCTTAATGAGTTAACCGTTTTTGATGGTTATTTTCTCCCTAATAACGAACACCTCATCAACAAAATCCTTAACAAAAAATGATTTTCAAAATTTGATTGCAAATCTGGATTTTATCAGATAAAGCTAAAGGAATCAGCTAAACCACTGACCGCATTTAGCACGCCGCAAGGGCAACACATATGGAATGTAATGTCAATGGGGCTAAAAAACGCCCCACAAATCTTTCAACGAAGGATGGATAATATCTTTAACGATTATTCTGACTTCTGCCTTCTTTACGTTGATGATATTCTTATTTTTTCAGCTAGCATTGCATATCATGCTGTGCATTTGATGAAATTCATTCAGAAAAGCCGCGATCATGGTTTAATATTATCTGCAAAGAAAGCAGAAATTGCGAAAGAACAGATAGAGTTCTTAGGTCTTAAAATTGATCCAAGAGAGATTGAAATGCAACCTTGTATTTGCGAAAAAAATACAGATTTTCCTGATAGGTTAACCGACCGAAAACAAGTAGATAGATTTTTAGGTTGCCTAAACTGCATCAGTGATTTTATCCCTAACCTAGCTTGGTTAAGAGGACCCTTACAAGATCTCTTAAAAAAGAGAATGAACCAACAGTGGCAAGACTACCACACAAGCCTAGTACAACTGCTAAAAAAGTTGTGCATCCAATTGCCTAAATTAGCAATTCCTGAATCAGGAGACTAACTAATAATTGAAATCGATGCATCAAACAAGTATTGGGGAGGTGTCCTCAAAGCTAGAAAGACTAATGACCAAGAACATATCTGTAGATATGCTAATGGTAGCTTTAAACTAGTTGAAATCAACTACCATAGCAATGAAAAAGAGCTATTAGCTTTAAAGTGAAGTTTTGCTAAATTTCACCTCTTTATATTACCAATTAGATTTCTTGTCAGAACTGATAACACTAATCTGAAGGCTTATATTTTTAATAAGCTGCCATGCACTCCTAAATATAAAAGACGTCATAGATGGCAACAATACTTTCAGGAATATCAATTCGATATTAAACATATCAAAGGTAAGAATAATCATCTTGCTGATTTTCTCAGCAGGGAAGCAAATGTAGAAAATTGAGCCTACCAAGGACATCAAAGTCCTACTAGAGATGGTCATTCATGAGCTCTGCTCAGCATAAGAGCAAATAATAGAGCTTCAGCAAGCCTTGTACGAGGATGTTCAGCCTCGCATCTTACAAGCATTATCTAGCTTGGGTGATATTATGGCAATTAAAGCCATAGAAATGGATGAAGCAGCTCATCAGACATTTCTCCAGACCTTTGAAAAGGTTAAAATATTTCGAGAAGAAATATTCGGTGGAGAAGCATCCCAGACTACTTTCAAAACGAAAGGCAAGGCTGCGATATCACCCGAATCCTCGAAAGCAGAGGAGGATGAGTTCACCCTCATCATGCATAAGGCCATGAAGCCTTTAGAAGAGCCAACCATTAAAAAGGCTTTAACAATAGAGCAATATCGCTCTTATACTAATTGGATATATTCAGCCCAGAGTACTAACAGTCAAATTATTGACACATCTGGATTATATCCCAGAATCCATTTTCTTGTAGGAAGCGACACCAATGAAGTCTCAAAAGCAGTCATTTATGGCTATTACGGGAGTATTACTAGCTCTCCTAGAAATCGTGAAATTCTTGGATTACATAAGGCTATTATTGAGGCCGTCAAGAAATTCAGAAAGAGTTCTCGATCAGACATGGTTGTTCTCAAGTTTCTTTCAGTGAGCCCAGAGGTTCTCCCAATACCAGTCCCAGGATGGTTGTTTGTTTAACTCTGTACTCCCAACAGAGCTAACATTAAAATTCGGGCAGGAAAGAACCTGGAATGCCCAGACATTAATGAGTTATGGATAAGCCATCGAAGGGCCGAAGGATTTACTCTCCTACTTAAGAAATTATCTCACATTAGAGAGACTAATAAAGGATTCATGTACAATGCTCCCAGCAATATATTCGTTTTTGCAGAAGGCAATTGTACGCCTCGATACGATGCTGTCAACAAGATAAGCAGTAGTATTAGACTTATTACTTCTTGCCGTATTCCAGGCAGTTTTCCCACACAAGTGCACCTTTGCAGTCTACTTCACAAAAAAAAGACACCAGGGTGTTGTATTTGTCCACGTCGCATGTAAGGAAGCATGTTGGACCCACTGCCAGAAAAGCAAATGCTCGAAGATAAGGGCAGAATAATTGTGGCCACAATCAACGATTCAGATCACGCTGCAGAAAAGTAGCTCAATTATTGTACGAAAAGAATCGTCAGAAAGCACTATCAACAATACTAGCTGAGTCATAAAGCATCCAATTATTGTACGAAAAGGAATGCATTATTTTTACTTTTATTAAAGGTGATGTAACTTGTCGGCCCTGAAGGTCTATTTAAGGAATGCTCTTGCATTTGCAAGGGGCATTCACAATTAGAGAGAGAAAGAAAGAAAAACAAAAACAAAGAGAGAGAAGGAAAGTATGAGTGAGTAGAAACTCCCTTGGGGAGTAGAGTGATCTTAAAAGATCAAAGTAATATTGCCACCAGCAATAGAACTCTTAGTTTTCGTATATCTGTGTTAACAAAATCCTTCAACATATCAGTACATTTGGAGTACCTTTGGTTTGCCAGGAAGTAGCCACGGACAGGAGGTCATTGGCGAAGAGGCAGTGCCCAGTAAGGTATTGATTGAACATATGTTTAATGATGTTCTTAATTCAGATATGCTTTTACTAATTGTTTTATTGATGCATGTAACAATGTTATTATTGATTTTTCTTGATTTCTCGAAACCCAGATTTTACTCATGAATCCCCTTTCAATAGAACAACGACATGCAAAAGCAATTATTGACGAAGCCTTAGAAAGGTGTAAGAATGAACGAGAAAACACAGAGTTGTTAATGCAGGTTAAGAAAGACCTATTAAGAGTAACTCAACAAGGACGAGAAGCCCTTAATGATGAGGCATTTGATCATCCTCTAGTTCTAGTAGGTGGAGAAATCATCATCCCTAACCCACGAACAATTTTTGAATATAAGGAACAATTTAACCTCAACTCTTTAAACTTACAAGTTGAGTTATTAGAACAACTAAAAGAAGTTGCTTCTTTTATTGATAATATGCTTAGAAGTATAAACAAAATTATGATTATAAGTATCAAAGCTTTGGAGAACGAAGAAGGCCAAAAAGGTCTAAAAATCATTTTGAAAGTAGTAGTTCTCATGATTAAAAAGCTATTGAAAAGATCCGCAAATGTGCAAGGCTTGAATTAACGCTGTGGGGGTTTTTGGCTTTTGACGCCATTTTTTCTGGTGGTGTCTATAGGGAGATTCACCATGCTGGCTGCGCGGAATAAAGGAAATGTGGGTGCGCATAGTAGGATTCTGAAAAATAGGGGAATGAATCCAATGGCCACAAGGGGTAAGAAATCTAATCTGAGAATGATTAGAACAATATTCCTGAAAATGTTTAAGGAAATCAACACCTAAAAGGATGTTATAGGTAGCATCTTTTGGGGCTTGAATGACGACGGTGGGAAGAGGCATAATTTTAGATGTCCCGGTTTTGACATCATGGATGGCAATGAATTGACCAAATACAGCTTTGGTTAATTTGGTAATCTGCCCTGAAGCAACCACAACTTAAAGTGGTTTGCGTAGATCCTTCCAATATCTTTCTAGATAAGAGGTGGTAGAAACCATAGTGACATCGGAACCGGTGTCAATCATAGCGTGGAACCATTCAGGCTTGTGAAACCTATAAACAAGCTCAGCCTTAATATAGGGGACCCTAATCATGGATACGGATGACTTGAATGATTGCATCATTGAGTTTAATGGTTAAAACATTAACAGTGACTGTATAAGTCGTTTCGGTTAGGAATCGCATTCCTAATAACAGATCGGCTTTTGTGTCAAAAGGCTTAGGTTCTATGTGAATGATCTTTCAACGGAGTTGAATAGGATAGGAACATAAGAAATTTCATGGTCAATGATTTTTGGATGTAGGTCCCGTCCAACGTAATTTTGTTGAAGGGAAGGGTTAATCTAAATTAGGCCATCACTCCAATTCGTGATGTAGATTTTGGTTACAAGCTAGTATATTGCTTGTCTTGAAGAGGAAAGTTTGATGGAATCATTTCTGGGGAGAGATCTGAGAATCGATCCATCAACTGAATACTGTCCAAGTATGCTCTGCTTTTGATCTAAGAGAGGCTTTTGCTGAATATCCATTTCCTAAGCTGACTCTAGTCGGGGAATGAATGACCGTGATACCTGTTGTATTTCACACACATCAGAAAAGATGTCATCAATTTCAATATTTTCTTTGTCAAGAAATTTGTCTATCATATGGGTGTTACTAAGCATGTAACTGACCATTATATAAATAGTAAAAGGAGAATGATGAAGACTTTGTAATAAGTCTATTCGTTGGAAGTCATAACAAAGATTAAGGGTACGATTTGTGCCCAGATCTCTAATAGAGATACCATGGCCAGGATATGTGGTAAATCCTAAATTTTGGTACATTAGATTTCCCTTTAGGATTCCTATCAGGGCTTCAGCCCTATTGGCAATGCAATTATGCATGAGGGTGATCATAACAGGTGTGTCCAGTCCTTTTTAAAAGCTGGCCTTTATATGAATGCATATGGCACTAACATGGATATAACCAATTTTGTGTCGGTCCTTTTCTAGTATGGTTCTAATTTTTCGTCTTACCTGTTCAAAGGTAATGAGAGGTAACTCAATCTGTCCAACAGCAATATCGCCTAGGATAGATTATTCCTGCACATTAGTGCTAAAATACTGGATATTCTTTCGTTTGAATACTTCTGAGAAGTTTTTTCAAAAGCCTTCGTGGGAGTTAAGCTTCATATTTTGTTGCATAATTTTCTGATTGTTCTTTTTATCAAATAATACTTCTTTAGAATAAGTACCTGAAGATTCTGCTTCTTCATGCTCCTCATGTGCTTCAGTCGGATTCATCTTCGGATGAGCTGCTTAAATAAGTTAGGATGAGGATCTCGTCTTCTGTCTCTACATCTGAATATAATATCTCGTCGTACCCTGCAATTTGCTCAAATAATTCGTTAGAATATGTTCCTGCAAAATTAATAGTCTTTGGACATTCGTTTGCAAAGTGTCCTTTTTCGTTACAGTTCCAACATCTGCAGTCTTATTTTTATATCTGCTTGGATGTAGGTTTAGTGGTTACATCCTTCTTGCTAGTTTTCTTCCTTTTAAGGAATCTCTTTTTCTTTTTGAAAGGTTTAGAAGAATTCTTTATCTTCTTCCCTTTTGCCATCTTAGCTTTGAATTTTTTCTTCTTTGGCTTGTCGAAAGAACAATCAAATTTACTTGGGAAATACATTTGGTCCTTGCATTTCAATTTCTTTTGGTCTTTCTGTAGCCTTTTTCATTTGAACGCTTTTTCACATTCATATGCAAGAGTAATTCTGGCAAATTCGATATGTGCTCCTAACGTATCTGTCCGTTCTGGTCTGTCTGCAGCTTTCCATTTGCTAAAAAGTAATTCGCTCCATGGATATGGAAGCTTAGTAAAAAACATATCGTTATGGAAATTTTACGAGTTTTGAGTTGCTGATGCCATTTCGGCCTTATAATGATATTTTTCAAATTCACAAATATAAGCATCGAAATAATTGATGTCACATATCTGTAAATTGTAAAGTATAGTCAAATATTTTTGCTTCTTAATACCTTTTTCATTTAAACGATGCTGAGCATAATCTTCTCCAAGAAATTCTCTTCGAATTTCATTTTTGATAGTATTTATGATTGTTTTTGAATCATTCGTCATTGTACCTCCTAGGTATCTTCCTTTAGTTTCTTCTGGTAAAGCTGCAAACCAGTTGGCAACCTTTCCATTTAATGTTAACGGAATGAAAGTTTTTAATGAATCAGCTTCAGTTCTAGTAACTCCTTGATAAATTAAGAGAGCTTTAACCCATTATTTAATAACTTCGTCTGTGTTTGTTACACAGTCAATATTTAGTACAGCTCCAGCATTGGTTACGGATTGGCATGACCTGGGTGGGGGAATAAATGTCTTCCTCCTATTCTTCTACTCCTAGTAGGCTCATGTCTGTACCTATATCTTAGTGACTCTTCATCTTCACTACTGACCATATACTCGTCATACTGAGTCTGTGTTTCTGGCTGAGCTTCTAGTGCTCTACTGCCAGAGGCTCCAGTTCCAGAGGCTCCTGATTCTGGTACAATCATAGGATTGGATTGGGATTCTCCTGTGGAATTTTCCATATTATATTGTAATTTGAGTTCATTAATCTTGTTTAAGATCTCCTCTTCCTCATCGAAATTAGCTTGATCATATTCTCTTTCGAGCTCTTCTAGAGAATAGAACAATTCTTTGTTTTTCTTTTGGCTTAGTCCTTTATAGAACTAGCTTTTGAACTTCTCCTAGGCCTTCATATATGCTTTCTAACTTAGCATTAATAGTTTGACCAGTTAACGCTTGTTTCCATAATTCCTTATACGGAATTTATGTGCTTGTGCTTGCTCTATCCATCACTTAAGTCTGATAATGATTCACTAGCAGGACTTGCTATTTCAGGTTCTACATACCATATTTCATTAGCCAACTCTGCTTGCTCGAGCATATGTTTCCATGCAGATAATTTGTTCTCTTGTATTCTGAGACATAGGTTATGGCTCTGATACCATTTGCAGATCTTTTCAAATAGCTTTTTAATCATGAGAACTACTACTTTCAGAATGATTTTTAGACATTTTTAGCCTTCTTCATTCTCTAAAGCTTTGATACTTATAATCATAATTTTGTTTATGCCTTCTAAGCATATTATCAATAAAAGAAGCAACTTCTTTTAGTTGTTCCAATAACTCAACTTGTAAGTTTAAGGAGTTGAGGTGAAATTGTTCCTCATATTCAAAAATTATTCAAGGGCTAGGGATGATGATTTCTCCACCTGCTAGAACTAGAGGATGATCAAATGCCTCATCATTCAGGGCTTCTCGTCCTTGTTGAGTTACTTTTAATAGGTCTTTCTTAACCTGAATTAAAAACTCTATGTCTTCTCGTTCATTCTTACACCTTTCTAAGGCTTCGTCAATAATTGCTTTTGCATGTCATTGTTCTATTGAAAGGGGATTCATGAGTAAATCTAGGTTTCGAGCAATCAAGAAAATTCAATAATAATATTGTTGCATGCATCAATAAAATAATTAGTAAGTGCATATCTGAATTAAGAACATCATTAAACATACGTTCAATCAATACCTTACTGGGCACTGCCTCTTCGCCAATGACCTCCTGCCCATGGCTACTTCCTGGTAAACCAAAGGTACTCCAGATGTATTGATATGTTGAAGGATTTTATTAACACAGATATACGAAAACGAAGAGTTTTATTGCTGGTGGCAATATTACATTGATCTTTTAAGATCACTCTACTCCCTAAGGGAGATTCTACTCACTCATACTTTCCTTCTCTCTCTTTGTTTTTGCTTTTCTTTCTTTCTCTCTCTAATTGCCAATGCCCCTTGCAAATGCAAGAGCATTCCTTAAATAGACCTTCAGGGCTGACAAGTTACATCACCTTTAATAAAAGTAAAAATAATGCATTCCTTTTCGTACAATAATTGGATGCTTTATGACTCAGTTAGTACTGTTGATAGTGCTATCTAACGATTCTTTTCGTATAATAATTGAGCTACTTTTCTGCAGCGTGATCTGAACCGTTGATTGTGGCCACAATTATTCTGCCCTTATCTTCGAGCTTCGGCTTTTTTGGCAGTGGGTCCAACACGCTTCCTTACATGCGACGTGGACAAATACAACGCCCTGGTGTCTTTTCTTTGTGAAGTAGACTGCAAAGGTGCACTTGTGTAGGAAAACTGCCTGGAATACGGCAAGAAGTAATAAGGCTAATACTACTGCTTATCTTGTTGACAACAAATCCTTTTTCCCTTCGATGGCTTATCCATAACTCATTGATGGCTGGACATTTCAGGTTCTTTCCTGCCCGAATTTTAATGTTAGCTCTGTTGGGAGTACAGAGTTGAACAAACAACCATCCAGGGACTGGTATTGGGGGAACCTCTGGGGTGGCTGAAAGAAACTTGAGAACAACCATGTCTGATCGAGAACTCTTTCTGAATTTCTTGACGGCCTCAATAATAGCCTTATGTTATCCAAGAATTTCACGATTTCCAAGAGAGCTAGTAATACTCCCGCAATAGCCATAAATGACAGCTTTTGAGACTTCATTGGTGTCGCTTCCTGCAGGAAAATGGATTCTCGGATATAATCCAGATGTGTCAATAATTTAACTGTTAGTACTCTGGGCTGAATATACCCAATTAGTATAAGAGCGATATTGCTCCATTGTTAAAGCCTTTTTAATGGTTGGCTCTTCTAAAGGCTTCATGGCCTTAGGCATGATAAGGGTGAACTCATCCTCCTCTGCTTCTGAGGATTCAGGTGACATCGCAGCCTTGCCTTTCGTTTCGAAAGTAGTATGGGATACTTCTCCACCGAATATTTCGTCTTGAAATATTTTAACCTTTTCAAAGGTCTGGAGAAATGTCTGATGAATTGCTTCATGCATTTCTATGGCTTTAATTGCTATAATATCATCCAAGCTAGATAATGCTTGTAAGATGAGAGGCTGAACATCGTCGTACAAGGCTTGCTGAAGCTCTGTTATTCGCTCTTGTGCTGAGCAGAGCTCATGAATGACCATCTCTAGTAGGACTTTGATGTCCTTGGTAGGCTCAATTTTTTGCATTTGCTTCCCTACTAAGAAAATCAGCAAGATGATTATACTTACCTTTGATATGTTCAATATCGAATTGATATTCCTGAAAGTATTGTTGCCATCTATGGCGTCTTTTATATTCAGGAGTGCATGGTAGCTTATTAAAAATATAAGCCTTCACATTAGTGTCATCAGTTCTGACAAGAAACCTAACTGGCAATATAAAGAAGTGAAATTTAGCAAAACTTCTCTTTAAAGCTAATAGCTCTTTTTCATTGCTATGGTAGTTGATTTCAGCTAGTTTAAAGCTACCATTAGCATATCCATAGATATGTTCTTGGTCATCAGTCTTTCTAGCTTTGAGGGCACCTCCCAATACTTGTCTGATGCATCAGTTTCAACTATAGGTTGGTCTCCTGATTCAGGAATTGCTAATTTAGGCAATTGGACGCACAACGTTTTTAGCTGTTGTACTAGGCTTGTGTGGTAGTCTTGTCACTGTTGGTTCATTCTCTTTTTTAAGAGATCTTGTAAGGGTCCTCTTAACCAAGCTAGGTTAGGGATAAATCACTGATGTAGTTTAGGCAACCTAAAAATCTTTCTACTTGTTTTCGATCGTTCCCCTATTAATAAAATTTGCAATTTTTTCGCAAATATGAGGTTGCATTTCAATCCCTCTTTGATCAATTTTAAGACCTAAGAACTCTATCTGTTCTTCGAAATTTCTGCTTTCTTCGCAGATAATATTAAACCATGATCGCGGCTTTTCTGAATGGATTTCATCAAATGCATAGCATGATCTGCAATGTTAGCTGACAAAATGAGAATATCATCAACGTAAACAAGACAGAAGTCAGAATAATCGTTAAAGATAATATCCATCCTTCCTTGAAAGATTTGTGGGGCATTTTTTAGTCCCATTGGCATTGCATTCCATATGTATTGCCCTTGTGGTGTGCTAAATGCGGTCAGTAGTTTAGCTAATTCCTTTAGCTTTATCTGATAAAATCCAGATTTGCAATCAAATTTTGAAAACCATTTTTTGTTAAGGATTTTGGTGATAAGGAGTTCCTTATTAGGGAGAAAATAACCATCAACAACGGTTAACTCATTAAGCTGTTTATAATTTATAACCATTCGAGGTTTGCCTTTTTTTTGTTCAGAATGGTTATTAACCATGAAGGCAGGACTACTATGAGGACTTTTATTTTCCTCTGTGCTTTTAAAGGCCAGTTGCTTCTCTTCGAGTTGTCGAAGTTGAATTTTGAACTCTTTTTCATCTATTTGATTATACTGTATAGGTTTAACTCGTACTATGGTGTGTGCCTCTTTAAGCTGAATATCAGCAAAAGACTTGTCTTTATCCCAATATTTTAAGGGATTATCATCGAAGTTGGCTTGGAGGAGAGCTTTGACTTCTTCTTCAAGGCGAAATTCAAGTGCTTTTTGGGTATATGTGGATATGTCTATGTATGTATGTGTATATATGTATGTATGTATATTATATATATATATAATATATATATATATATTATATATTATATATATATATGTATATGTATAGACACACACACACACACACACACACACACACACATGTCTATATATACATGCATATACATATGTATGAATATGTGTGTGTGTGTGTGTGTGTGTGTGTGTGTGTGTGTGTGTGTGTACATATATATATATACACACACATATTTACATATATAGATGTATATACATATTTATATATATCTATGTATATATAATATATATATATGTATAAATACATATATATACATATATATATATATATATATATATATATATATATATATATATTATATATATATACATATATATATATATATGGACACACACACATAGATATACATATATATATATATATTTATATATATGTATATGTATATATATGTATGTATGTATTTTAGACAACACCCCTTTTTACGTAAATTCTCATTTGCTAAAGGAATTAAGTGTGAACTTTGTATACGCGCGTGTCATTATGGGAAGTTGTGGTAGAGTCTTAATGATTGTTGCCTAAGTGTTTTTCCAAGCCTTTCGCATACGTCCCGTTGATGCTTAGATGGGGCCTTAATTTGGATTGTCATTTATATAGAAAGTCTTCCTTGCTTCGCAACATTTAACCTCTTACCCACGAGTTAGCTAGGCTTTATGCTTATCTTGGCATAGAATGCTATTCTTGATATATGATTGATAGTTTCCTGGCTATATTAACCTCAACACACCTAGAATTGAGACAAAAGGAAGAGCCTGACAGGCTTTGGAATTATTGTACTACATGTAGTACCTCGTTATCTCCTAGGGCGATAACCTACATCTTTCCAGCATCTTCTTAAGCTTTAACACCAGGTGTGGGCAGAAATGTCTCATAATAGGAGGTAGAACCTTCCCTTTTGTATTAAGAGTTCCTAGGACTTCTACAATCACCTTATGAGACAAATATGTTGCAAAGCCTCAATGTATATCCGAAAGAGCATTAATGCCATTGTTCTTACCCCTTGTAAGTTGATTGATGGCTAACTCCAAACAATTTGGACAAACCTCAAGGCATACCCTTAATCCTAGATTTTAAATGAGGGGTGCACTCATGTATAATCATCTAGATGTCCTTCCGGGAGACGTTACCGCAAACCTATGTGTTTTGAGGCATAAGCATAACGTTATGCAAAATGTAAAGGTCATGGAAGCCGATATGGTTACTTAGGTTTGTTATGCATGGTCATGCAAGTGTCTTGTGAATAAATTATTTAGTAATCTTGTTGTTTGCTTGACTTGAGTTTGGTTTGGCATGTGCCTGAATTAGCCAAATGGTTTAACTTGTGTAATTTGTGGCATGGTATGACCTCTGAGTTGTTATTTGCATTCCGTGAATTCTATGACCTCATTTTATAGTTGAATAACTACAAACGCACGTATTTAAAGCATGATGAGGCAACCATTGGAACTTGCATTCACATATTCTTGCCCTTGTATCCTATGTTTGATCGAATAGCATACCAGTGTACCCTGCTTACAGTTGAAATTCTTAACTCTACACTTATCGGGGAAGTTATGTTAGATAATGAGTAACATAGATTGTATAGGTCCAAGGACGTGATGTGATTAAGTTATCTTGTACGACACCCTATGTGATGAATTTCACGTATTGCATGGTAGCTTTCGTGGAAAAACCTTAGAATTATACCTTCGTTGGATGTTATATTTGTTAATATTGTTGTCCTGTTATATTAAAGCGATCCTGCATAGACATTTCCATTATGAACTTTTTGGTTGCTGTGTTATCATGCTGTCATCCTTTGATATTAGAAATCACAATTGTATATCGAAGTGCTTGTTATGAACCTTATAAGGGAAGTGATAACGCACTGGTGTACTTATAATCATATCAAAAGATATGCTGATTGAGTTAAAAGATATGTGTGCCAATGTGATTAATAGAAATGCATGAGCCTGGCATCATATTGCATATTTCAACGATCTAGAAATAACCAGTTCTAAACGAGACTCAAAGGTAGAGCATTATGTTAGCTAGGACATAAGTGCGATACTTGATGTATGAACTTGGCATTAAGTCTAGCATCACCAAGAAAATATCTCCCCACTTTCCCAGTCAGCTAATGTACGAAATGCATTGGAGTTCCCTGTATCTTACCACCATTGGATACATGTCTATGAATATAATCATTCACTTGTATGAATCTATGACTTAGGAGACGTTAAATTCCAAGTAAAGACCTTAGGGAAAGTCTCCCCAGCATGAAACTCACGATTATCTTATCTGCTTATCTTTTAACTATGCATATGAGTCGGAAATCACCCACTTTGTTCAGGATAACTATGGACTTATTAATATAGGAGGTCTAAGCAAATACTTAGTGGACTTTCTTGTCAACGAAAACTACAAGTTTCCTGGTGGTGATACCCTCACCTATGTTGGTAGTTGAACTACCATGGAATGATAGTTAACTTTATAAAGACATTGCTAGGTATGCGGACTATATAGAAGACCTATCGTGACTAAGAAACCATGTAGCTACCTCCCTTAAATGAGTTATGTTTAGACCTATGCTAGACTTTTACCACCCATTGACTTACGTTCTTGCCATAGCATTTTCCTTTCAAATTGCTCCTATCCACATGTAATGCCGGTGTATGTTACTTGTGATTCTTAGTCCTTGGTGTGCTCTAATATTTACTCTATGTGATGTAATATGATGTCTCTATTACTTTAGTGTGATGTGGTAGCTTCCTAGTTGATTGATTTACCCCTAGAGTGATTTAATATCTTCATACTTTCGAATGAACCTCACTAAGTTAACCCCCCTCATACGACTTTGAGATGTCCTTATTACTCTCGTATGTTATAGGAGTCTCTATGTTAACTGTTTTGATCCTAAAAGTGACTTGAATTCATGTTTTAGAATGAAACTACCTGTGTCTGACCTTGGGATGTCATGTCCCAATTGTCATACCTTTAGACGCCAATTCATAATGATGTAGATACATAGAGCTGTTATTTACTATGTCGATTGAGTCTAGATAATGGGAAGTCTATGTTCTGTTTAAAAACAACCTTAATATGGTTTTCCACGCCAACTCATTTGCCCCTCTTCTGTGCGTTTGCCCTCCGCGCCTAAATAGAGTGAGTAGACGCTTGAAGAGGATTAGCGAGGAGGAGACTGGATACCATAAGCCTTTTTTGTCGGTTTCAATCAATTGTAAAACAAGAATTTGGATTTTAGTGCGACTAATATAGATTGTGTCAAGTGTGTGCACATCTTAGGTACGATTAAACTGAGCTTTGGAATTTCGAGGATGAAATTCTTTTAAGGGGGAAAGAATGTAATGCCTACGTTCTTTATTTTTACGTTAAGCTGACTGTCTCGCCTTATGGCATTATAAAATCATATTTTATTACTATATAAGTTAAGATATTATTGATGTGCTTATGTGAGCGGTAATTTTATTAAAACGGACATTATTGTCGCTATTAATATTATTATTATTAGTAGTTTTGAAAATTTTTCGATGATTTTAATAAGCGTTAATAAGGATTATTAACGGGTACTAAATCAAGTAGGAAACCGAGTACGATTAGATTGTCAACCTTAGAATAAGTTTCGTTGTTTATTAAAAATCGAACATTGACATATTAGGGGGTGGATAATCGATAAAATATCGTATTATCGATTTGGGTTTAGAATATGAAGTTCGAGATTAAACTGGCAGTGTTAAGTATTGGGCAAGCTTGAAACAAAAAAAAAAAGGGAAAACACGCCAGAACTTAAGTTCGGCTTTCTCTCCCCACTTCATGCGACCCCTCAGAGCCCCGCCTCTCTCTCTCTGCTCTTCATCTTCTTCCTCAGCTCTCTTCGCTATACACACGTCCACCAAGCTCCGAATTCCTTGATTTCTCCTCAAACCTACTTGCGTTTCCCCTAATTCAACCTTCCCCACAAACAAACAAACCTTTTGTGCGAAATCTGGGCAAAATCATAAATGACCAAGCACGTTTTTGGTTGAATTGGGCGGCAATTCGAGCTCCAAACACTTGTTAAAGCTTGATCATGCAACCTTGTTTCTAATTGCCTCAAATCCCCTATAAATTGAGTGTGAATTTGCTACATCAAACAACCTTCATAACCTCAAGCCAGTGAGTGAATCTGGTTAGATTTGGGAGTCTAAATTACGTGATTTGGGCATGGTTGGAGCAAATTTGTGTGGGTTTGCGTGTGGTTGCAGCAAGGAGTCAAAAATCTTCGTCTTCAAGCACCTAAAGTCGAGCCTAACAGCCGTTAGTGGAGCCTCTAACTTGGATCGAGGTGGGTGTTTCTCTCCTCCTAAATTATTACTAATTTCCAATGAATTTTACTGATTATAGTCAGTTTATGTTTGAATTTGAGTTAGTAATCAGTCATTGGAGAAATTAGAGTGAAATTCGGGTAAATATGGTGACAGTGCTAATTTGGGAGTCTTACATGTGAGTTGATGTGCGACTTTACTACTGGTCGGTTGGAGGACTGTGAAACAAATAAAATTAACAGCAATGGTTAAAATTAGGCCTAAATGCTGTTTTGGGAGGTTGCATGTGAATGTTATGCTCTAGGTTGCTAACCGAATGGTTGAGGTATTCATAGAGTAAGCTGAATTCTATTTAAATGCCATTACTAAACCAGAATGGTTATGCTTAAGTTCTGTTTATGGTAATTAGCACAAATGTTATGCTGGAGTATGTTGATTTCATGAACTATTGATTGAATTATGACAATATTGAACCAAATTTGGTAGTTGGATGGCTTAAGGTGAAATTATTGAGCGATTTAAGGTTTTTGTGGTTAGTGTTGTGTGAGAAGAGAGCCTGAGTTTGATATTGACCGCAATCGTGTGGATTGCGACGTATTTGGAATATTAGATTGATTTTGCTGAAACTGTTCTTGTGAAGTATTACCAATGTACTACTTGTGAACACCTTCCCTCTTGAAATTGTTAAATGATGTTATGTGATTGATTTGTAAATTTAGAAACCTTTAAAAAGAGTCATTTGTAACGCCCCGCCCGAAGGGGACTAGGCGCGTCATTGCCATAAATGTTCGATTAAGAACACCCACATGGCTCTCTAAACTTCTTAACCTTAATTAACCTGCTAATAGGCGAGTGCAGCGCAAGCTCATAACAAAACCTTTATAAGGTTTGAGAGGATAATTCTAACACATGCATTTACATACATAATTAAATCATATACATAATATTCTTACACATGTGACATCTTAAAAAAAAAATACATTCATACTTGTACTTATGAGAGCCAATCCACAACATAGCATAAATGAGATATGCATCCTCGGCTTCACTCTCAAAAAAGTGCATCTAACCCAAGCCTCGTGTATGGTCCGATGCATTCCTTTAGCTTACAAAACCTAAAAAATAGTGAGGTCATGAGCTCCCCGAGCCCAGCGAATAACCCTTACTTTCTCCACTGTTACACTTTGCACATTATTAGGTTCGCACATAATCGCACAATACATTTATCATTGTGAATCAAAACATTGCATCAAAACATAGCACATTTCGTATAATGTGACATAAAAATATGCTCATGCTTTCGAAATAGGAAATAAACTTATACCTTTTATATGCACCATAAGATAGGTAATTAGTTAACCTAGTCATACTTGTCCCACACCAGGTACAATTTAAGGACCATGATTTTCACTTAAGTCCTTAAACAAGCTCCGCTATTAGTTTATTCACTAAACTAACTATGATTGTCCCATGCCAACCATGTGCTTTGGGCTCTTAATCCTCATTAGAGTCCAAAAGAAAGTAAAACGTGCTATGGTAAGCTAATGACTCATCTATAACCATAACTAACACATTTGTAAAAGCAAAGTGTTCACAACTTCACAAAATATTCGAAATTCAAGCTAAAATCCAGTTCCATAACATATCATGTATTCTTAGGTTAACGGAGTTATTTAACTTGGGGAAATCCACCCATGACCTATATAAAGAACTATCATAAAACACAAGGGTCACAAACACATCTTGGCAGACTAGGTGATGCCCATTTAAGGTACCAACGTGAGACCCAATGCTCTAAAGTATGCAGGTGCCCTCAAATCATAAACTATGGAATCACATTCACATCCTGGAAAACCAGGGACCAACACAGCTCATAAATAACACAAACTGAGGAGTTAATTGGCAAATTGGACATTGCCCACTCAAGGAACCCACCAACGACCCACACAGCTCCAAACCCAAAGACAAGTACTTCTATGACGATAGCTCTAGAATGCGACTGTAATAGGCCTAAGTAAGACATGCCTTTTTTCCCCGAAAATGTAATTTAGTTATGTCATACCCATATTACCATAACTTATTATCTTCAAAGACACTTTTATTCACATCATATACCAAAATATAACCAAGACATAATCTAACTTCAAATGGTTTTCACAAACTTCTTATACTTCATCACACAATTGAAATATCTAGGATGCTTAACAATGGCCTTCCCATATTTAATTCATGGATTAAACATACAAATAATCCATAATTACACTAAAAACGATAATTTAGTTCAAAATATCATAACTCAAAGAATGCACATCCAATCTTCACAACATTTTGCAGGAAATTGACAAATAATATATAGATTCTAACATAAAAATTTCAAGATTTGTCTCTAGGTCAGAACTCCCAGAAATTCATACTGTAAACTGAAATTATCAAAAATCTGGGGATGAAGCTGAAAAATTCACAACTTATAGCATACATAACTAAAATTCATGAAAATTTACAAGAACTTACCAATTATCATGAGAAATCTGTGCTAATATTTTCATAATTTTTCTCTAAGTAGATCTTTAAAACAAATTAAAACAATAACCAAAACTATACATTAAAATAGGGCAGTTCAATTAAAATTTCATAAATCCTAAAATACACATCCAAAATTCATGAAACTTTACCAACAATTTCCAAATAACATGTATATTCTACAGTAAAAAGTTTACAAATTTTCTCCAGCACAATGGTTCACAGTAATTCGAACATTATCTGAATTTTCATACCACATAATAGGACAATTTCAATCAAAAATTCATAACTGAAAAACCACATATCAAAAACTCACGAAAATTTACAAGAAAATGCCCAATATATGGTCACTCACAGTAAAAATTTCAGAATATGTTTGAGCATCCAATGATTTGCAAAAATTCAAAAAGTACATGAATTTTGTCACAATTCGAAATTAATGTTGTTTTCTACCTTTTTGTTCTTCCAATACAAGCAATCAACCCAAAATCAATAGTATAGTATGTGTTTGGATGAATTCATAACATACCCATTAATTTACAACACCCAATTAATCCTAAATTACAATTAAACATACAACTCATAGAGGTGGGTTTCTAAGGGGTGGAATTAAGATTGTAATCTACTAAACTCTAAAACATCAAATTCATAGCTTCATTTCTCAATTGATTGATCAAATTCAAGCATAAACTTTCAAATTCATCTTCCCTAATCAGTTTTAGGTTAAAGGAAAAGCAAAGATTACCCACCTTGAATTTGCAATCAAAATCAAAATTCAATTCTATTTCTTCTTCCTCCTCCTTCTTCTTCTTCTCCTCCTCTTCTTCTTCTTCTTCTCTCCTCTCCTCTCTCTGTATGCGTGAAGAGTGTGTGTGTGTGTTTTGTGTGAGAAACAAAGACCCATCTTTTGATAGTTATCACGTAAACCCCTCTTTGTGTTTTCTTTTTCCTTTTTTTGGTCAAGTCATCTTCTTTTTGTTTTCTTTTTTTTTTTTAACTCATGTTGGGGGCAAAACAAAGTCTTATAATAACTCAATAATCGTTCCCAAACATAAGAATATTAACTTTAAAAAAAATACACATATGTCTAAAATAAAACACATAAAATATATGCACATAAATAACACATTCACACATTAGTCGAAGTTAGTAAATAATTTTTTTTAAAAAAATTCAGGGTGTTTCATCGTTAAAAGCTTACTTTCATAATTTCAAATATTTCTAAATGTTCACCAGTTGCCTATCAGTTTGTTAAGACATTTGTAGCCTAAAAAGATCCTAAATTGTCGAACCACTCAGTGAATGACCCAACTGAATAGTCGATAGGTTTAGAAAATTAAAAAGTAAACTAGTAGTAAGCTCGAAAATGTTTTAAGGCTTTGGTTTGATTATGTCCCCTTCTTTGAGTTTAAAAAGGATTTAAATGAACTGGAAATGGGTAATTAAAGGTGTTAATTATGAAACTTGCCTTGAATTATTTACTAGCCAATTACTGTGAGTTTCGAATTATGAATTAGCAAACTCATTATGATTTTAAGAAGCTTTTTATGTTGGAAATGAAAAGAACCATAAACCATTGGTAGGGTTATAGGCTACTTTCCTAGACAAGCATGATTTTAATATAGTAAGCAACCATTAAAGAGAAATGATTTATGATTCACTTGAAGGTGAAACTTACAATGTGACAGTAACTTCTTTGATATCCTACGAGCGTTCATATGATTTTAGTGGCTAAGATTAGCGCTTGAGTGGACAAATGATTAGAGAGTAGACCCGATTTACGGGAACCCTAATGCCTTGCGAGATAGACCCAGAAGTGGGAACCATAGAAGACTTTGACAAAAGTAATGGTCCAAAATATGTTGTACCCCAGGGATAATTAGATGCGTGAGTGACGGCCTCACATAGGGCAAGTGATGATCTCCCCTAATTAGCATGTTATGAGATCTTATGCATGAAAAGAGAAGACATTTTCCTCATAAATGAGAAAATGATTTGAATTATTACCAATGTGGGTATTTCAAGAAATTTTAAAGAGTATATGAGCCTTCAAGAGTCCAATGCAATTTGTAAAGTACTCTTTGAAAATCACATGAGTTACAACATTTTCTAAATGTGTATTTGAAAGCATTTTACACTATCCTTGTTGCTCACTCGCTTATGCGCCCAAATGCTTGTTTATTAAGGAAGTTTGGTTATTAAGGGCCTAGAAATGAGTTCGAGCGGCTAGCATGAAGTTTAGAGGCGATGATTTTCCTTGGGGACTATGATTACCTAGTATAATTGTAATATACAAATGTTGTGTGATTGCTACTTATCACTATTATCATTATTGCCTGCAAATAGTTCTGGTTTTAAGGAGTCGGGAAATACTCACTAAATGTGTGGTAGCGCATCCCATCTCCATTTCCCTTCTTCCCAAGGGTGAGGGGTGCATGTCTGCGTGTATATATACATATATATATATATATATATATATATATTATACACACACACACACACACACATACATACATACATACATACATACTACATAAATATATATCATAGCATATATACATATACATACATATACTACATATATAACGTTATATATATTGTAGTGTGTGTTGTATAACATATATATATGTATGTTACACACACCATTATATAATACATACATGTGTGTATATATAGTATATATATATATATATACCACACACACCACACACACACATGCATTATATATATATATATATTATATATATTATATATATATATATATATATATATATATATATGTGTGTGTGTGTGTGTGGTGTGTGTGTGTGTGTGTGTGTGTGTATATACATAGATTATATAATATATATTTATGTATATATATGTATATATTAAATTTTTTTTTCAAACCCACAAACACCACGTGCACACACACGCACACACACATACACACAACAACACACACACACACACACACACACACACACACAGATATATAATAATATATGCATATACATAAATATACCCATGCACACACATTGGCGCACACACACACACACACCACACATGCATATATAATATATACAGGATATATAATATATATATATATATATATATATATAACATACATACATGCATGTATATATATATATATATGTATAATATATATATATATATATATAGATATTATATATATATATTATATATATATTACAGATATATATATATATATATAAAACATTATATACACATCATTATATATATACCTATCTATATATACACACACATACAAACATATATGTCATGGTGGTGGTGTGTTATATATATATAATAGATATATATATATATATAACCATATATATATATATATATTATATATATATACACATAGGTTGTATATACATATACGATATATATAGTCATATATATATATATATTGATATATATATTATATATATATATATACACACGACGCCGCATACACACACACAAACACACGAAGAAAGAAGCGCGCAACACACACACACACACATATAGATATAATGCACACACACACACACGCCCACACGCATATATTTCTACAGACACATTAGATACCTTGCTCATATATATATTATATATATATAGTATATATATATAACTATATGTACAAATATAGATTATATATATATATATATATATATATATATATATATATATATATATGTATATATATATATATATATGTATATGTATATATGTATATATAGACCAGGTAAAACAGACTCGAGACCCAAAACCCAAACGGAACGACTTAGACCCATACCCGACTAGATTACTGAAATATGCTCACCCGAAAGCATACCAGAAACCTAAATTCACCCGAATCGAACCATATCCGACCTAAAATGTTCTACAAAGTTGCTTGTTTTGCCATGTCCAATGTATTTGACAAAAAATCGATTGATCTGAAATCGACCCGGACCGAACCATACCCGACCCAAATCGAAAAGACCCAAAATGCCACATAACTCGAATATGACCCGGCCCAAACTTGACCTGACCCATACCCGAAGCGAATGACCCATTTCACAGGTCTACATATGTATACGCACATATGCACATGGGTGTATGTTATCTATATAATATATATATATATATATATATATATAATATAATATATATATATACTATATATATATATATATATATATATATATATCTATATATGAATATATATATCTAATATATATATCTCTATCTATCCTATCTATTATATCTATATAATATATATATTATAGATATATATATATATATATATATATATATATATATAATGATTATACACACACGCCCACAACATTATATATATCTCCCCGGACCCTACGCGAATGAGCAGATGCTTGTGCACCGGGCTGCCTTTTTTTCCATATATACATATCTAATAGTTAATTATATATATATATATATATATATAGATATATATATATATATATATAATATATATAATATATATATATATTAATATATATTATATATACACATTACTGCCAATATAGAGATACATTTGCATATATATATATATATATTATAGATATAATATATATATATATATATATAATATATTATATATATATATCGATATATATATATATAGATATATGTTTATATATATGCTTATAAATATATATACATACATACATGCACATACATAAATATATATAAATATACATACTTATACATTTATATATTTCTATGAATATATATATACACACACATATATATGTATAGATATATATATATATATATGTGCATATATAAACATATATATATAT
>JAKOGI010002905.1:0-35000 GCA_029747015.1 Carnegiea gigantea
GTGTGCTTGTGGATGTGTCAAGTTTTTGGCGCTGTTGTTGGGGACCAAATTGTTTACTATTGAGTTAGTGTTACGAAATTAATTAAGTGTTTTACTTTATTTTCCTTTAGTTTTTGATTGCTTTGATAGTGTTGGTGATTGTGCTTGTAAGAATCTTCCCCAATCTATGCGCAGTCCATTTCTGTACGAACCCGATCCTGAGATTAAGAGGACTTTCAATTTAATGAGAAAGAAGCAAAGACTTAGGGAACAAAGGTGCAAGGCTAAAAGGAACTTACCAAATATGGTGGGAGGAGGTAGGGAGCAAAGAAGGACGCTTAGGGATTTTGTTACCCTAGGAGTCCAAGGCATGACCTCAAGCATCGCTCGTCCTAACGTTGAGGCAAATAACTTTGAGCTCAAGTCAGCTCTTATTTCCATGGTGCAACAAGCCCAATTTGGAGGCACCCTGTTAGAAGACCAGAACTTACACATCTCGGTCTTTCTAGAGGCGTGTGACATATTAAAGCTTAATGGAGTCTCTACCGATGCCATTCGACTGCGACTATTTCCTTTTTCACTTAGGGACAAGGTGAGAGCATGGTTTCATTCTTTTTCTCTCGGGTGTATTACCACACGGGATGAGCTTACTAGAGGTTTCCTTGCTAAATTTCTCCCACCAAGCAAAATGGCATGTTTGAGTAACCAAATCACCAACTTTACCCAAAAGAAAGATGAGACACTCTATGAGGCTTGCGAGCGGTTCAAAGACTTGTTACGATTGTACCCTCACTATAGCCTTCGACGATAGATGATTATTCAAGCTTTCTACCATGAAGTGACCCAACCTATAAGGTCTACTATTGATGCGGCGACAGGGGGAACTTTGATGAATAAGATTGAAGACGAGCCCTACAATTTGATTGAGAAGATGGTGCTTAACAATTTTCAATGGTCCAACGAATGAGGCCAACCCAAGCAGGTTAGAGGTAAGCTTGAAGTTGATGCACTTACTTTACTTAATGCTAAATTAGATGCTATGATTCAAAGGTTGGAACGATTAAACAGAATGCTATAAATTATAATACCCCTCCCCTATCATGTGAAATATGTGGTTCCATTGACCATTTGACTGTGAATTGCCAAGTTGGGAGTCTTTTTACCCAAAACACTAGCGACCAAGTCAATTATGTCAACAATTTCAACCCGAGACTGACCAATGACCCTTATTCAAATACTTACAATCTGTATTGGAGGAACCATCCAAATTTTTCATATAGGCCTAACCCTTCCACAATGCCCCAAATGAATGCTAGGCAACCCCCAAATTTTAAAGACCCCCCTTTCCCCAACATGCTCACCAAAGTTCAACCTATAGACCATGATGGAGAGTATACTTTTGGTACAACAAAAGCAAGATGAGTATATAAAATAATTAGCCTCTAAGGGTGATGTGCTTACTACTCATAAAAAGATGTTGGAAGCTCAAATTGTCCAACAAGCTAGTTGTTCATCTATCCCCCGTGGTAGACTCCCAAGTTTGCCAGAGCTAAATCCTAGGGAACACTGCAACGCCATATTCCTAAGAGGGGGCAAACAACTTCAGGGACCTAAGGGGGTAATTAATGATGACTCTTTACATGATAAGCGTGATCATAATGTTGAGATTGTTGAGAAAGAGGTGCCTATTCCCTCCACTGATTTGCATAAAGATGATGCTGTAAAGGATGCTAATGTGATTCCTAAAGACTCTAAGCAAACTTCTCCCAAACTTTGCACTCTGCCTTTACCATTTCCTTAAAGAATGGCCAAGGCTAAGCTTGGTTTGCAATTGGGAAAGTTTTTAAAGGCCTTGAACAAACTTTACATTAGTATCCTGTTTACTAATGCCTTATCTCAAATGCCCTCTTTTGTAAAGTTTTTGAAAGAGATTTTGTCTAATAAAAGAAAGCTAGAAGAGCATGAGGCTGTTGCCTTGACTGAAGAGTGTAGTGTTGGGATCCAAAACAAGCTTCCTGCTAAGCTTAAGGATACCAATAGTTTCTCAATTCCTTGTTTGTTAAGAAATGTGTCTATTGAACTTGCTTTATGTGATTTGAGGTCAAATGCGAGTTTGATGCCCCTTTTTTGTGTGAAAAGTTGGATTTAGGAGCAATGATACCCAACACCACTTCCCTACAATTAGCGAATTGTTGTGTGAAACACCCTGCAGGTATTTTAGAGGATGTCCTAATTATGGTGGGAGATTTATATGTTCTAGTAGACTTTGTGATACTTGAGATAGAGGAGGATACGTGCACCCCCGTCATTCTTGGGAGGCCTTTCTTGGCCACCGTCAGGTGCAGTTTGATGTCAAAAATGGTAAAATGTCTTTTGATGTGGGAGATGATCATGTGGAGTTCAACTTGTTTAAGGCTTCTAAATTTCCTTCTATTTCTGATAAATTCCATATGATTGATGTGGTTGATGGTTTAGTACAGAAACCATTTCTAACCATGAATCTGATGACCCTCTTGAGCATTGTATATTGAATGATAGTTCTACTAAGGATACCAATCCCGAAGTAGCAATGTGTGCTCAATTCTTAGAAGCCTCTCCATAAGTTCTACCTATGCTGGCTAAAGTTAAAACCTTGGTAAGTTATGCAAAGCCCTCGTCTAATGAGGAGGACGCTCCCCAGGTAGAATTGAAACCACTTCCTTCTTCCTTGAGGTATGAGTTTCTTAGGCCTAATTCTACTTATCCTGTGATTGTTAATGCTAGTCTAAGTGCATTTCAAATTGATTCTTTGCGTAGAATACTTAGCATTATAAGGCCATAGGATATATTCTTCATGATCTAAAGGGAATTCACCCGTTTGTGTGCATGCATCATATTTTAATGAAAGATGACCATAAGTCTTCAATTGAGCACCAAAGAAGGTTGAATCCTAATATGCCAGAGGTAGTCAAGACAAAAATCTTGAAACTACTCAAAGTCGGCATTATCTACTCTATCTCCGCTAGTAAATGGGTAAGACCGGTCCATGTAGTGCCTAAGAAAGGTAGAATGATGGTCATCAAAAATGAAAACAATAAGCTAATTCCTACTAGGACTATCATGGGATAGCGTATGTGTATTGACAATCGACAATTAAATAAGGCCACCTGAAAAGACCATTTTTTCCTCCCCTTTATAGACCAAATGCTTGAAGGTTAGCAACAAATTCATATTTTGTTACTTAGATGGGTATTCGGGATTCTTTCAAATTGTTATTCATCTTAGTGACCAAGAAAAGACCACATTTACTTGTCCCTATGGTACATTTGCTTACAGGAGAATGCCATTTGGGCTATGTAATACCCCCGCTACTTTTCAGCGTTGTATGATGGCTATTTTCTTTGATTTTATTGAGGACACAATGGAAGTCTTTATGGATTATTTTTTGGTGTGTGGTATAACATTTGACCATTGCTTAAATAAATTGGCCAAGGTCTTGCAAAGCTATGAAGATACAAGTTTGGTCTTGAATTAGAAAAAGTGCCAATTTTGTGGTACAAGAGGGAGTTGTCTTAGGTCATATTATCTCTAATAAGTGCATTGAGGTTGACAAAGCAAAGGTGGAGGTGATTGAAAAATTACCCCCACTAACTTCTGTAAAGGGTGTGAGGAATTTTCTTAGACATGTCGATTTTTACCGGTGGTTCATAAAAGATTTTTCAAAAATTGCAAAACCACTCACCCATTTGCTTGTCAAAGATGAGCCTTTTGATTTTAATGAAGATTGCTTAAGTGCTTTTCTTAGGTTAAGGAAGGCATTGATTACGGCCTTGGTGATGCAAGCCTCAAATTGGGGGCTTTTTTTGAGGTGATGTGTGATGCGATCGATTTTACAATAAGCGCAGTTCTAGGCCGGAGAAACGACAACAAGCCCTATGCTATTTACTATGCAAACCGAACTCTTGATGAGGCTCGAGTAAATTATGCCACAATAGAGGATGAGTTCTAGCAGTTGTGTTTGCCTTAGAAAAATTCCGGTCTTACTTGATAAATTTCAAGGTCATTATTTTCACATATCATGCCGCTCCAAGCACTTAATGAAGAAGTCTAACTCCAAACCTCGCCTTATCCGATGGGTTCTTCTCCTCTAAGAGTTCGATTTATTTTGACAAGTTCAGAATGGAGAATGTGGTGGCGAATCACTTATCCCGCATAGGCCTTGAGGTCACTCCTAGTGAAGAGCTCCTAATTGATGATTCTTTCCCAGATGATCAACTACTTGCTATTTCTCACTAACCCACCCCATGGTATGCTGACTTGGTGAATTTCAAGGTGTGTAGGGCGCTGCCTCCTGGATTATCTTGTGAACAAAGGAAGAAATTTCTTTCTAATGCCAAATATTATGTATGGGAGGAGCCTCTTCTCTACAAACTGTGTGGATATGAGATTTATAGAAGATGCTTGCTAAAGGACGCAGTTTATAGTGTCCAACACCATTGTCATGCCTCGACCTATGGTGAACACTTTGGCCCGGACAAGACTATTGCAAAGGTACTCCAAGTGGGTTTCTATTGGCCCACACTTTTCAAAGATACAAGAAAATTTGTCATGACTTATGATAGATACCGAAGAACGGGAAACATTTCCAAGCAATATAAGATACATCAAAGTGGCATTCTTAAGGTGGGGTTGTTTGATATATGAGTGATTAACTTCATGGGACCCTTTCCTCCTTCCCATAACAATCTCTATATCCTTGTCATTGTTGACTACGTCTCTAAGTGGGTGGAAGCCATTGCCACCCCACCCAATGATTCTAAAGTTGTCATAAAGTTCCTCCGGAAAAATATTTTTACGAGATTTGGCACACCGAGAGCTCTTTTAAGTGACAATGGGACTCACTTTTGCAATAAACCACTTAAGTCACTTTTGAAGAAGTACGGGGTCTTCCATAAAGTCGCTATACCCTATCATCCCCAGACAAGTGGCCAAGTCGAGTTATCTAACTGGGAATTGAAGAGTATTTTGGAAATGACAGTGGATAGATCCCAAAAAGACTAGTCTTAGAAACTTGACAATGCTCCTTGGGCCTACCGAACTGCCCACAAGACTCCTTTAGGCATTACTCCATACCACTTAGTGTTTGAAAAGTCTTGTCATTTGCCGGTCGAGTTAAAACAGAAAGCTTATTTGGCGATTAAGATGCCCAATTTTGATCTTAAAGTGGCCGGGTGAAAGGAAGGCTTTGCAATTATGTGAATTTGATGAGCCCAGATTAGAGGCTTACGAGAGCTCCAATATTTACAAAGAAAGGACCAAGAAATGGCATGATAAGCACATTTTGAAGAAGAAATTTGAGTAAGGTGACATGGTCCTTTTGTTTAATTCTAATATGAAATTCTTTCCAGGCAAGTTGAAATCTCTGTGGTTAGGACCATTTCAAGTTATCAAGGTTTATCCTCATGGTGTAGTAGAAGTATGGAGTGAATCCACTGGTGCATTCAAAGTAAATGGACAGCGAATCAAGCCTTATCTAGTGGGCGACCCCATTGACGAAGTTGTCGCCTATACGCTTATTGATCCCGAGCACACAATTGAAGTATGGTGAAGCTCTTGACCTTAAAAAAGTGCTTCTTGGGAGACAACCCAAGCCTCTGTTAAAAGATTTGATTTCTATTTTTAGGTAGTTTTCATAAAAAATAAAACAAAAGACAGGTAGAAAAATAAAATAAAAGAGAGAGAATATGAGATTAAAAAAAAGGAAAGAACACAAAAAGGAAGAAAAAAATGATGGGCATGGATGGTCTATATTCTCTACTATAGCCCATGGTGTGCCCACCTAGCAAAACAGAAAACCAAGCATCTAGCAGCCACCATGGTCAGACCGTGGTGCTCCGCACGGTCCATGGTGGACTTGTACGGGCCGCAGTCAAGGGTTTTAACTGCGGTGCCCATTCACTTTCCCTCACTTTCATCTTCAACTTAGGCACTCTCTCTCTACCTCCCTTTTTCTCTCTCTAAACCCACCATTGTTAAACCTTCATTTTTCCCGTAATTTCTTCCCATTTTTACTCCAATTTCACTCAAAATCTTCCCTTTTCTCTTAATATTTCTCTTTTTCCCACAAATTTCATCTCTTTTCACCATTTCTTCTCCAAGTTCATCTCATCTACACCCATCCTTCACAACCATCTTCTTCTTTCTCTAATTCTTCTTCAATTTTCACTTAAATTCCTCATTTTTCTTTCTCACACTTTATTTTTGAGGTTTTTGTTTCAATTTTCTTACATTTTTCAACCATGGAACCTACCAAGAGACAAAGGACATCAAGGAGGTAGGGACATCTAGCTAAGCACCATCCCGACCTTAACGAACCTTCCAAACTTCCACCACTACACGGGCCCCAGGTAACGTTCCTCACCCCCTTGGTTTGGCTAATCCCAAACATGTTGCTCGATATACTTGCTTGAATAAACGAATTGTTGTGGTAACTCATTATTATGATGAGGAATTATTGTGCCGTTTAGGATTGCTAGATTATATACGGTGGTTGTTTGCACAAGGGATATGAGACATTTTATTGAGATAAAAGAGCATACATATCGGGACCACACTCTAGAATTTCTGGGCACTTTGCATGCTGAGTTGAACTAAGGTACCTTCAATAGCATATTTGGTTTTTCACCTAGCATGAACTTACCAAACCAACACGTCCCTATGAATTCAACCTGGATGTATTTTGGGGTGAGCTTTCGGGGAGCTTTAGGTACAACACTAGTTCTTCTAAGCACCCATATTAGGAATCCTTACATTCAAGTGGCTCAGCATATTCTCGCTCATTGTTTCTTTGCTCAGGATAGTAGTTTGAATGTCCCGAGATTATTTGAGCTATATTTTCTGTCCTGTATGCTTGATGGTATTCAACTTGATCCTGGGGCGTTTAGGCCCGACAATTGTATAGTGTAGCTGTTAGTAGGATAGTCATTAGGGGTGTGGTCACAACTATTGCTAGATTTTTGGGTGTTGAGCCCAACCCTGAGGATCGAGTCAACTTTTGTAAAGTAGATGTTAGACATTTGTGCTGGATTTATCCTTGGGATCGGCTTATGCCGCTTTCCAATGTTGATCGAACCATCTTACTTCATCGGGCTAACCTTCAATGGGTACCTGGCGATGCTGAGGTTGTTCAACCCGCACCTCCTCCACCCCCATTTACTTCTCGGGTAGGACATAGTTCCTCATCCCAACCACTCCCCACTGACTACGCCAACCTCCAAGCCACCCTTAGGTCCATTCAGGAGGAGCAAGTGTCCCCTCGAGCCTATGTTGCCTCTGACAATACCGCTCTTCATAACTTTGTTCAAGAGTGGCATGACAAGCTCCATGGAATGCTTGCTACCTAAACCCAATACTTTCAGGATTATAAGGCTTGTTTAGAGACCTAGCAAGATTGGCATATATCTTATGGTCAACCACCCCACCCTCCTTCCCCACCTTCCTTCTTATTGCTTCTTATTACTCCCCTTCCCTTTTCTACTGTATGCTCATATTGAGGACAATGTTTTATTCAAACATGGGGGAGATAGTTAGTTAATTGATGGCATCTGATGCTTGACTTGGTTTGGTGTGTGCTTGTGTATGAATTGTATATATTGTTCATGCTTGTATTTAGTGTTGCATTTTTAGATTTAATTTTATGTAGCTAGAGCATGTTAGTAGGACATTTAGGGTTTTTTTTCACCCTTTAGGTTGCATTTTAGGTTTTTATAGTTTTTCTCATAGTTTTTGCATTTTTTTGGGTATTGTTATTAGGAGCATGCATTCACCAAAAACCCCAAAAAAAAAAAACGAAAGGAAAAAAAGGATGAAAAAAGAAAAGAATCCTCCAATGAACTATATAGACTCGATAGACTTCTTTGGTTTAGATTGATCCTTTGATTTGCCCAATTGTGCATAAAAGTATTTGAAAATGAGTTTGCAAAAATGAGTTTTATGTTTTGGCCATATGTTGGGTGCGAATTGATTTCCTCATGATTCTTTACATGAATGTTGGCTTATGTTTACTAATGAGCTAGGTAAGATCATGGTAGATATCCCGTGAGGCTTTGGGCTTTTAAAGAGTAATTTATCAATTTAGCCTCTTGTCAGTTTATGAGCGACTCTTCGTCGACATCATTTCTCTAGAACTTGCTTTGATTCTCATTTAAGATCACACTTAGCATATGCATTTAGGCAGCATGATTGAGGCATTTTTTAACTTGTTAATCCAAAAGACCAAATAGCCACCCTTGTTATGCATGTTAGATCCTTTGCTAGCCCCTTTGAGCCTATATATGTTTTTATTAATTTAAACCTCCGAACATAGCCTTTGGCCAAACAATTATCTAACCCTTAAGCTAAGACTAGAGAAGCGTTTCATCCTCGTACATTGAGTTTGATTAGGAGTTAGTAAGGTGCATTGAGATTCTTTTTGCTGGATTTGGTTGATTGAGGAAGGGATTTGTGTTCTTGTATTATATATAAGAAATCCCTTATCTTATTGTACAAAGATTAGAGAAGAGTTGAAATTCAAGTTTGATATGGATTCCCTTCGCAAACTCTTTTGAACAAGGAAAGAAACAAAACGAACAGTTAAAAAAAAAAACCAAGAAGAAACGAAAGAAGAAAAAAAGAATAAAGAGAGTGTTGGCCTTATTTGGATTGTAAAAAGTGTATATGACTTTCAACTCTTTTCTCTTCTTTTGATTGTGAAAGGGGATGTATTTTTGTAGTTGAAATGTATTGGCTGAAGGAGAGTGTTGCATAAGCACATAGGAAGCATTTAGCTCTTAGTCTATGGCTTCTAGCTCCACATTTCCAAAATATTCGTTCTCCTCTTACTTTTACTTATGGCCCCGTTACAACCTTATAAAGTCCTCATGATTTTGTAATGTGTATTGCATACTAGTGATGGTGAATTAGAGAGTCTCATCAAGCTTATGGTAGATTTGAGTCTATGGAATGAAAATTGAGGGAACCTTCCTACATTTTTAAACACGTGTGATGAGTGCCACATGACTATAGTGAGGTTCTACTAGTGTTACTAGCTCCATTTGTTTTATATGTCAATGTGATTGTATTTGATGACTTTAGGGAGGTTGATTCAAACTTGACATAGTAGTCTGTCAAATGATTTCGAAAAATTCATTTCTTAGTCAGTTTGTTAAATTATTTTTGTACTTTTGGGCTAACTTTGGATCGCTTTTCCATTAAGATGCTATCGATGTCTATCCTGAGGAGCTTATGAATAATTTTTAGCCGTAGTGTTGCTTAGGAAAAACCAACGATTCAAGCATAGAAGAGTTTGATAAGTGCTTTTATATGCTTCATTTTTTGGATGTTTTATAGCACTTTTTTGGGAATTTATAGGCTTAATGTCATGATTCATACTCCTATTCTCATTTTATGCTTGGGTATGGTTCTTTGATAATATTTACAAGATTTTAGACCACTTGACCCTGCAATTGACCCCCATTTGAGTGCATATTGACCTACCATGGAGGTACCTCAAGCCTTATGGCCGTGGAGCAAGAGAAGAGCAGAAGAAATCAGAACCAGCTAAGACCACGGTCAGTCCATGGTGTCCCCACTGGACCTTGGTGAGCCTGCAACTGCTAACCTCTTCATCTTCCTTTATTGTATGGCTAAGGATGCTCCGTTTGCTGCTTAAAAGGGCATGTTACAAGGCTTTTGGAGTTCAGCAACAAAAAGTCATCTCACTTCTATTCTCACATCTCTCTTAGTTAGAGTTTAGTTTAGTTTTTAAGATTTGAAGGGAGAAACTTTGCTCTTAGAGGCTTGAAGATTGTTGCACAATTTAAGAGCTATCATTGTTATAAAGTTTTCCTTTCTTCCTTCAAATTTATTCTTGAACTCTTATTTTAGCTAGATTAGAAATACGAGTGAGTAGTTTTATTTAATCTAAGGATTTGTTAGCCATAGTATTATAGTTGGATCGATTATCTTTGTAATCTTGTGCTTATTTCATGATTTGGAATGATTTACTTCTATCTTAAGATTGAATATTGTGAGTAGAATTTGGCCAATTTTGCTTGCTTACGTTAGGTATTCAAGTCGCTACTAGATCACCTTGATAGAACTTGATTTAGCGAAACTCGAGAGAGAATTGCTTGTTGAGTGGAGACTTAGCATTCATGAATCTTTAACCTAGACTAAATCAAAGACATTTAAGAGAGCTTTAGTTGAATTTGTTTAGGCAATTTAATTTGTTTCAAAAGAAAGGATTAAATTCAATTCGATTGCAATTCCTTGAATCGTCTAATCTGTAAAAAGTACATGCTTAATTCTATGATCTAACTCTTTACTTGGCAAATCAAATTCCTAGATGCTTTACTTTGATAGATTTCCAATTAGATAATCAGTCTATTAAATCAGCTTATTGAAAAGATTGATTACTTAGCAAGTTCAATTAGACATTAGCTCGATAGATTATTGTGGTTCCTGAGGACAATCTTTTAATCTATACTATGACACCCGTGCGATTGCGGATGTGTCAAACTCCCATCCTCAAAGGTCCCTACAATCACCTTCAGTGATACAATATAATGACGACCCCCTCAGGATGAGCCACTAGTCATCAAGCTTAAAGTCTTTGACATTGTGGTATGAGGATACTCATAAAAATAGGAAACTTAGTGGACATTACCACTTTGAATGCTTGAAGCAACTCAAGTATACTATATAAGACCTCAAGTCATTCTAAAGCCATTATTAAGATTTGGAGGGTAAGCAATCTATCCCATCTCTTGCCCAAATTGGAGACAAAACCAAGGCAAAGAATGTTGAAGTTAACTTGTTTATAGTGGATGTTCCCTCGGCCTATAATGTGGTCCTAAGGCACTCAACCTTGCATAAGCCAAGGCTATCATCAACCCATGCCTCTTGCTTATGTAATTCAAATTTGAAGACAATACCATGGCTAAGAGCTATAAACATAAGAAGATATCCTATGAATGTTGCTTGTGAGCATTATGCCCCTAATAAAGGGCAAAAAGATGCCAAAAGGGCCAATGGTGACCTGAAAAGGAAAAAGCCCAAGGTTGAGCATCCAGTGAACCGCTTGGCCTTGCTACTATCGATGACTATGAAAGCACATGTCTTAAAAACATCCAGCTTATACCCTTATAAGAAGATCTTCATGACTGTGATGTCAAGGTTGATAGCAACCTACTTAAAAAAGCAAAAGAAATCGCTCATCTAGCTCCTTAGCAAGTATAAAGATATCTTTGCATTCGGTCCAAATAGGATGTTAGGCCTTAACCCTGAAGTCATGGAGTACAAGCTTAATCTAGATCAATTCTTTAAACTAGTCATCCAAAAAAGAGGTCACTTGGGGGCACAACATAGTGCTGTCATAGCTGAAGAAGTGAAAAATTTGCTAGAAGTCAACTTCATCTGAGAGTGCCAGTTGCTCGAGTCGATTGCCAATGTGGTCTTGCTCATGAAAACAAATGGTATATGGATGATGTGTACGGATTTTGGTAGCTTAAACAAGGCTTACTCTAGGATAGCTATCCGCTCGAGGTCAACTATCCTCTACTAAGATTGACAAGCTTGTAAATAGCACCACCGTACACGCTCTCTTAACCTTCATGGATGCATTCTTAGGGTACCACCAAATGCCTATGAGCAAGGGATATCAAGAGAAACCCACATTTGTGATTGATCAAGGGCTCTATTATTACAAAGTCACACTCTTCATCTCAAAAATGCTTCAACCATGTGTCATAGATCGATGAACAAAATCTCCACCTTGTTAATCATGAAGAACATGGAAGCCTAGATTGACAACATGATTATCAAGAGAAAACAAGGAAATTACGACAATAGAGACTTGGAAGAAACTTTGAAGGTCTTTAAAAACTATGACATGAAGCTTAATCCCAAGAAATGTGTGCTTGGGTTCGACCTAGCAAATTCTTGGGGTTCTATAGTCAATCCAAGAGGCATGAATGCTAACCCAAAATTGTTAAATCCATCTTAAATATGATGTCTCTATGAGCTGTCAAGGAAGCTTAAAAATTAACCTGTTGTGTCACCCACCTCGGGAGGTTCATGTCGAGGTCTGCGAACAAATGCTAGCCTTTCTTCAAAGTGCTCTAGAAATGAGAAAAGTTTAGGTGAAATGATGAAGCTAATGAATCCTTTATCAATCTCAAGTCATTCTTATTACAAGTGTCGAAAGTTGCACGTCTAGCCTAAGGCAAACCTTTACTCTTTTGTATGGTGGTCTTAGAGTATAGCACGCTCCTACTCATGGGACATGAAAAGGAACAAATCCATGTGTATTATGTACGTCACACGCTCATCAAGGCTAAACTTCAATATCCCTTCATAGATAAGTTTGCCTGCACCCTTTATTGGGTAACACAAGGCTGCATCCCTACTTCAGAGCTCACAAAGTCACAGTTATCACTAACCAACGTCTAAAGAATATCACACAAAAACTAAAGAGCTCCAGAAGAATGCCAAAATAGGCAATCGAGTTTGCGCCCCATGCCTTGGAGCTCGAGCAAATGCAAGTAATTAAAGCTCAGGCCTTGATTTATTTATTGGCTAAGTACTCACACATAGACTAATCATTCTGACCTATAGACAACTCATGGACTCTATACATAAATGGCTCCTCCAATAAAAATGGAACCGATATAATATTGATTATCACAATTCCTATAGACAACAAGTATGAGCATTCCCTCAAGTTCATGTTTATGGCATCCAACAACAAAGCTGAGTACAAGGCGCTCATTACCAAGATAGAACTTTGTTACTCTGCTGGGTCTAACTCAATGACATGCCATTTTAACTCACTCCTAATGGTCAAAGAACACAATGATTAATACAGGCATGAGAGGAAACCATGATGGCATGTATCACAAAGATCAAAGAACAAGCCGCTTGACTCCAACACTTCAAAATCTTGAATGTACGTCACTTGAAAAACATAAAAATTAATACCTTGTCAAAATTGGCTAACTCTTCCATATATGGCCAACATAAGCAAATCATGTAGGAAATTAAAAGGAAAAGAAGCATTAATACCACCAAAGTCTATGGGTTAACAGGAGCAATACTTTGATGGATCCTCTACTTAATTACTTATCCAATCGAGGATTACCTTGAGAAAAGATAGAAGCTGAATGGATTAAAAAGAGAGAATTTAGAAATGAGCTTACATGAATCCCTTGCTAAGATGTATGACCTTTGAGCAAGTGGGAAAAATCCTCGAAGAAATCCATGAAGGAGTGTATAACTCCCACATTGTTGAGAATTCATTCATACTGATCTAGGAAGTGGAGCTCCACACCAATCGATTGACAACTTTCAAGGAAAGCTCAGCAACTCAATGTTAATGGAAGCTCTCATCATACTCCCTTTGGTTCGAGGAAATAACTACCTATGAAAGACAATAACTAAGCTCAAAAAGGCTCAAGGTTACAACAAAAGGGTCAAAGAGTAGCCTCCCAAAGTAATTGGAAAACCCCATTATCAATCATTGTTTTACTATCTTAACTGTTTTAATTTTACATTAATCACATGATAAGAACAGTGATTTGTACAAAAATTTGGTGAAAGTCAAAGCCATGCTCGAAATATATAGATATGTGATAATGAATTTATTAAACACATCCAAGCAAAAATTTGGTACCTACCTCTCCTATGATGTTTGTTATGTTTTTTATTCATGCTTTTATGTTGTTTTAAGTATTTATTTTATATTACCTTATGTCTTTTCAAATTAATTAAATTATATTTTTAAATTTATTTGGGTCTCCTGAATTTGGCCTCTCTGAGGGTAGAAATGCCTGAATAGGTAAGACTACTTACATCAGAATTTTCCCAAATCCTACAAAACTAGGATCTGCACTGGGAGTTATTGTTGTTGTAAGCAAAGATAATCATTTGAATATAAGTATAAACATATTTGAACACATTTACATGTATATGTCTGAATAAAATATATTTTTGATCTGAAATTTCATCTTACTTATTGATTAAAAAAAGAAAAAGAAAGAGAAATTATGTGATGACAATCTAGCCATTTTGGGGGTTAAATATTCAAGCACATGATAAAAAAATTTTGGATAAGAATGAATTAATTTTAATTGGGCTAAAAAAATGAAATAATGATATAATGAAATGGGGTAGTCGGGCAAATTTTAATTGGGCTAAAAAAATATTCAAGCACCTAATAATTAATTTTACAAGAACAAAGTTAAAATTGCCAAACCCTTCTTCATTTATTTCTTCCTACTTCCTTCTATCACTCTCTCTGGTAATCACCTCTACCAGACCAGCTAAGCCACCACTACCTTCCATCTTTCGTCGACCATTGTTGGACCTGTAACTAGCCAGCCACCTCCTTATCTATCTCTTTCTTCCCTTTCCCTTCTCTGTTCAATTCTTTTAACCTAAAGAATAGGGAAATCTATCTCATCACCTTTCTCACTACCCACACCTATTGCCACTGGCTGCTGCTATTACAGGTCATTCGTTGCCTTTGGTGTTATTATCAGGCTTCCCTCCAATCCCCCCCTCATCTTTTCTTGTCATAGCAAAAGCTTACCCCCTTTTACCTTGATCTAAATTTACTTTCAATTTTCAAATACAACTAAATTATTAGGTACAATATATTTGAAATTGATTCATGTAAATGAAACATACATTATTGAGGAATTAAGCTTGTATGTTAATTGATTTAAGAATGAAATTCTTCGTGGAGAATTAATAAGATTCACTAATGGTGGAATTAAATCCATTAATGGTGTCTTGTAAGAGTGGGATAGGCGCTTGATTATAATAGGGATACGTTAATCAATTCGCTGCAGATTGAGATATGGGATTATTAGGTTAAATGATGTTAAAAGTTACGTTAGAGATGTTGGTCGAGCAAATTGGTTTGTAGGTGGCTCTATTAGAAAGTTTAGGCCAATAGACAACTTAATGGATAAACTTGAGACATCTGGATGCATCTAGACATACATTTAGAGGGCATGTCCATGTTGTGAGGCTTATATGAGAATTGCTTTTAAATTTATTGTTAGCTTAGACTTGGAGGCATGTCCAAGTTTAGATAAGCGACTTTAAAGAAAATGGATACCGAGTGAAGTATTCGAATGTGTAAATGAGAATTCTGGAAATTCATTAGTTAAGCAAAGTTAGGAAAGGAGGCTAGGTAAGTTAAGTGTCAAAGTGTCTAGCTAATTATTTTATCGAACATTTGAGATGGATAACTTACTAAATCAATTTATTGAGGGGATGCTGGTTTCACTAGGGATCTTTTCTGAGCCAAATATATGAACCAATAGTGCAAGTTAAGTAGTATTTAAGAAGCAGAAGGAGTTATGCAGCTAGTAGAAGCATTTGAGGGATTCTACTTCGATTGAGGGAGTTAATTTGAGGGCCATAAAAGCTGGCTACTATTTTATTATATCTAACTATAAAGGTTCTTGGAGTTTTAAAGGTCAAACAACCTATCTAAGACTCATAAGAGTTGCTAATTAATTTGTTTATAGCAAATTTGAAATGTATGGAGCTTAATTATATTCAAGAGGAATGATTGAACGATAATGTGTAAAATGAGGCATTTTATATATGTCAAGAGAAATAATGAGATCTTGACATGGACACAGTTTTCAAGTTATTATTAATCATCTTGAGCAAAGTGAACTTATAAGGTAATAAAAAAGCAAAAGAAGTGAGGACAAGCATAAGAACGTAGTTTTTTAAGGAGGTATCAAGTATATCAACTTTCATTAATTTTGGGGGACAAGGTGCACTTTTCTTTTTACGTAGCTCATTGTTATAAACTTCGCAGCTAAGAATGCTTGTTGTGAAGAAGTCTTAGGATGGGGACAAGGTGCACTTATCAACTTTTATTAATTTTGGGGGACAAGCAGACGATCATATCTTTGTGTAGACTTATTTTTATCTTCATTAAAATGCACACTTATTTTTAGATATTGTTATTTTTACTAGTCACCAAGCTTGGGGCCAAAGCTAGGGCTAACATGATCCCCCAACATATTACTAAGTTCTAAACTACATACTAGGGATTAACATGAGCCCAACGACAAAAATTCTAAAACTTGGCAAAGACTAAAAATGTATGCATCAACGAATAAGAACACAAAGCATGAAACCAAAGCAAACCAAATCAAGTCAAGCATCATGAATTAGCATGCATTATCAGTCACTACGCTACTACAAATGATAAAGAAGTTATATGTACATCACCAACAATTAGTCAAGTTATCCATAAAAGTCATATGTCAACTCACAATAATCCAGCATACAAGTCGCTTGAAGATAATCGTAAAAACCCTAAAAAAGAGTTAGACATCAACACAAAGCCAGACATCAACACAAAGCCATTCAACCCACAAGCTGCTTGAAGAAAAGGATCTTAGAAGATTAAGAGAAGATAGAGCAAATGGGTTCTAAGGACCTAGATGAGCTTCCTACTTATCATCATCAATGATGCCCATCTCATAGACAGGATCATTAGGAGATATGCCTGCTCTACAGTATAACCATCTCAGAGCACATCAACATACTTCTCCACTCAAGAAAGTGCCCCTTAATTTTCCAAATCAGGAGCAATGCCTAGCAAGAGCTGCTCAATGAGGTCGAATTTATCAGAGACACCCCAATTTTACCCACTGGTCTCATCCTTAGCTCCCGTGACTATAATGCATAGCAAGCCACCAAAATCAACTTACTCCACTATGCCAAGGCCTTAATATAAGTGGTCGTAATAATGAGTCAAGGAGACGGGGCTTCATGAGTTTATCCTCCAAGACCCTTATTGAATTAGGACCTTCGAAGGATTCTAAAAGCTTAGATGGTGGCAGGGAAATTAACAACTATAATAAACATCCAAAGCCACGTCTTATTTACTTTCTACTTTCTTGCCAGAAAATTTCTTGAACTTCTAAATCTGTTTTGAATAAGAAAATAAGATCTAACTTCTGTGAACATTATATAGATAAATAGCCCCAGAGTTTATTTTCTAATCAAGCTACCGAACACCTTTAGATCTCAGGTATTGATTAATTTATTTAGCAAAAATGGAGCATAGATCAATGTAGGTCTAGTTGTGCCATTTTTAATTATGGGCTTCTTTATGCAATCAAATGGATGAATTAAGGCCTAAGATTTTGTTCGTGATTAGTGGATATTCCTAGATTTTTTAGCTTGTAGAGATTATTCATCTCCTTCATTTGGATTGGTTGAGGATTCCTCAAGTAAGGACAAATGCAGGTAAATTTCAGCCCTTATATTTTAGCTAGACTTGGCAAAATTGACTCGAGACCCGAATCAAAAGATCCGGACCATACCCAATCTGATATCCAAAATATGCTCGCCTGAAGGTGGATCCAAAACCCAAACTGAGTTGAATCGAGTCATATTCGACCCAAATTTTTTTACAAAGTTGCCTATTTTTACATGACAAGCATATTTGACTAAAAATTAGTTGACTTGAAAACGACCTAAATCGAAGCTCACCCAACCAAAACTGAACCAACCCAAAATGTTAGTTAACCCAAAACATAACCTGACCCAAACTTAACCTGACCTATACCTGAACCGAGTCTCATTTACCAAGTTTAATTATAGCTAATAGTCCCCCTTTCTTTTGATTTTTGGTTATACACATATCTACGTTTTCATTGGTTGTTTTTCCTTGTTATCCCAAGGGTTGGCTTAAAGCTTGAAGAAGAGAAGATAAGTCTAAGATATACATTGGCTTGAAACTTATAAAACTTTCAAATTTGGAATTTGAATAAAATGAGTGTATTGCTTATTCTCTCTCTATGAAACCTTATTTTCTTTATGGAGCATTGAGACTGGTAAATGTGGGTCCTCTCTTTAGGTTAATTCTTGGCATTTGGGGTTTAAAGGGTTGATTGGCAAGTTGATTTGTCCAAGTTGCTTTTATTTTGCAAGTTCTTTGATTTTCAAGTGGCCACTTCTTATGGGTTTTGCTAGGTTCTTCTTATGAGTTTTAATGTTCAACCTCATTGGAGTTTCTCCTTTTTGGCTCTAGTATTACCCTCTTTGGCTTGAGTCGTGACTTCTTTAGCATAGCTCCAAGCTTACCCTCTTTGGCCCGAGCTGTGGCTTCTTTAGCATGTGCCTTGCACATGACAAGCTTCTATGACACCCTGCCCATCTCCTTCTCTAGTTATGAGGGAAAAACCCCTCTGTCTCCCAACTTCTTCTTCCCCTTTGAAAGATTCTTCATTTTCACTTTGAGGTTAACAATCCTTTCAAGCTTAGCTACGACACACTTGGACTGCATAGCCTTGACGACCCTTAGACACGCCAACAAAAAATAAAGTTCCCAAAGTAGGCATCTTAAAGGTATATTGGGGGAGGAAAGAGACCAAAAGTGAAAACCTTACCTTCACAGCAGTAGCTTTTGTGTCTACTATTAGAAGGGCCACCTAACCTTTAAATTGGCCAACATTAAGCAGATTAGTCATACACCCCACATCCTTGACCTTTGTAGATGGCGGGGACTTGACGAAAGGAATGGCCTTGCTAGGACTTTAAGCACTCTGGGCAGGAAGGCCTAAGCAAGCTTCCTTGGAACTCTTAGGAGAGCCCTGCTCTTACTCTCTCAACCTCTTATAAAGATCTGGAAAAGTACCTATAACCCCTTTAAAGAACTTGATAGTGATCTCAAGTGCAAAAGGGTAGGAAACGCGGTGGAGGATTGCCCACCACTAGTTGGGGCTAGATGAACCTACAATAACAAGGAAAAAGGTTAGCATAAACCGAAACTAAAGCATGAAGGCATAGGGATAGGAGTGTACTAAGGGCTTCTTAGAGGCTTCATGAAGTGCCCTCTCTTGGAGCTGCTGGTCTCATGCCACTGCCTTCTCTTACTAATTCTTTTCCTTTGAATAATTCCCAACCATAGGTTTGAACAATAAAGCTCTTACCAACTTTGCAAAAACAAAATGAAAGTTAGGCCAACTCAAAAGATGACCAAATAAAACATAAGGAAATATGTACCCTTAGAAGTCGTGGGTTGGTGGCCAAGCTGGTTGCATAAAGAAATAAGTTTTTCTTCAAGTATTACCTTTTAAGTAGCCATTTAAAGGGAACCTTGTCCTTTATCATCTTGTCCTTAAGATGAAGCACTATCTTGTATCAAAACTATTTTGCTACAGCATACTTATCTATATGATAGACCTTGTTGGCCATTATCAACTTGATTACTACTACCTCGTCAAGTCCATATAGGAAAAGTGCCAATCCTTATCCTACTTATCTATGTGAAACAACTTGTATTTCTTATTTACCTTTGTCACCCTTGCTTGTTTGGAAACTTGTACTAATCGTGGAAGTCCATAGAGAAAGGTGACAGTGTTCAAGCTACAAGGAAGACCCTTCATCTCGCATACCGCCATAAAAGAATAAATGGAATACATTGAATTAAGGATAATCGGAGTAGGAGGTAAGTTAAACTTATTGCATATGGTTATAACCACATAATGATGAGGAAGCCTAACCTTCATACTCAAGACACCCTTGAAAAAGCATGAGACCCTTACAAAAGCAAACTCACTTTATAGTTCCCCTAACGAATAATGAGTGCATAATTATAGGGGTTGGCTTATTGCTTGCTATGCCATCCTACATACCTCCCCTTATTAGCAAATGTGGGATCAAAAAAATGAGAACCTAGATGATTCTTCGGGTCAAATTACCTTAAATATCACAAGACTCAGCCCTTTCCCCGATCAACCCTCATGGCAAAGAATAAGAAGGTGCACCCACATCAGTGGCAAATCCTCAAAAATAAAATGCCAACAGCTATGACCTGAAGATATATATGCGAAGTACCTATATGCCTGTAACTTTAGGAAAGTCTTAGGCCAAACTGTAGTCTTTATCACATCCATATCATGACATTTAAAACCATACAAATTAGGATGAGTATTGTAATATCTTGAGATATTGCGACCTCTTAAGGATATGCTAGTTTCCACTTGACACTAACAAAGCTATAAGTCGGCGAACTCTCATAACTTCTCATACATTAAAGATGAATCAATAAACGTATGGCAAAGGAAACATTTAGTGGGCTGATAGATAGACATCTCCAAGTCGGAGAAGTCACCATTAATCAGGCCGGTTCTCGAAATGAATAGACCCTAATCTGGTCGGTCACGACTCAGCGCTTCTCGAGTCTATTCTTTCTAGTTTCAAGCCCTCTTCAATTGACCCAAACCCAAAGAATATCAATTCAAATTACTCCAAGAACTCATGTTGAGTAGGCAGGTGAAAAAATTATAACAAAGGTTGATGAGCTAGCCATTATGCAATAAGTACAAGGAATTAAAGAACTTGAAGGTTGAAACTCAAAGATGAATGCTACTCACAAAAGATCTAAGCAAGTTGAAGGAGTTACTGGAATGATCAAGCTGGAATGCCCACACCAAGAGCTTCTTTCACTAGCCCTCTCTTGATAAATTAGCATGATAACTTTTGGATTGGCAAAAAGGAGCACCCTGTGATGGGGTTATATAGATAAGTAAGGGAAAAAAATTTCCATTCCAAATGGTTAATTCAAAACCAAGTTCTACAAAATTTAAATTTGAATTTCAAAAATGAGAAGGAAATGAGCAAAGAAGAGCTAGATTAGAGGTAAGTGAAATGAGGAGAGGGAAAGGAGAAGGGTTATGTAAAGGTGAAAGGAAAGATGTTGGGGTAAGGGTTAATAAAGACGGAAGGGGAAGGGGAAAGGGGAAAGGAAGGTTAAGAAGATGATTTTGAGTCGGACATTCAATAAACTAGGTATCAGGAATAGGAGGTCGAGAGTTTGGAGAAGTAGAAGAGGTGGGGATCAGGTGGGGTTTTCGACCAAAGGGGAATGGGTGGTGTTGGGAGGAGTCAGGGAGGGGGGTTGGTATTTTGAAGGGCATATTTTGCAGCTACTTAAAAAAGGGGAGCTTTGCATAGGCTTTATCTCTTTGGATTTCTTAGAGTGTTTCTCTTAAGTGTTGGGGTAGGTCCTTAAAGTGTAGGTTCTAGGCTCCCAATGTTTCCTCTTCCTACTCCTACACAAAATATGCCTTGTTAAGGAAGCGATCTGTCATCTAAAATTTGCAATCCACTATTTTGCACCCACTGGCAACAATAGCTATATGTGCAAACACTCCTAAAGCTAGTAGGACACAAATGTTCATCTCCTGTAAGAGTGTCACACCTTACAAGGTCATTGGCACTAGGCAAACTAAGTAGGGCTAAAGGGTTGCACATTCCATCTCTTTTAAGGGTGTTATACCCTAGCAAAATGTACGTTTAGTCTCCAAGAGCTAAAGGGTCACACCATCTATCTCTTCGAAGGGCATTATACTCTAAGAGAATGCACCTTTAGTCCTAACTCACTATGGGGCTATGCTAGTATCTATACTAAGGGCATTGTACCCTGGGATAATGCACCCTTAGCCCTAAGTAGATAAAGGGTTGTGCCATCCATCTCCTCTAAGGGTGTTGTATTCTAGGAGAATGCACCAGTCTTCCATGAAAAAGTAATAAAAACACAAAAGAACACTTTGGTATCCTTAATTTTGTCAAGCTAAACGGTACCCAAAAGTCCTACTAAGTTTGTTTCTCATCATTTCATAACCAAACTTAGCTTTATAGATAGTACCGGTATTCACTGGCCATCTTCTTAAATGAGAGTCAAATTTTACTTATATAGTGTCTTAACCCTCAAAATTTTCCTTTAATACTAGATCGCATTTGTTGTGGATTAGCATTGCCAAAAGGTCTTTTTTTAAGATAATAATAATTGATTCATTTGATCCAAAGTAACTTGCCTCAACAGCTATTTTCCAAACGAACATGTTAATTAAAGCCATGTTCCATTACATTATGTCCCAATTGCCCATTCCCCTTTCATCTTTAGGTAATCACATAATTTCCTAAAAAATCAATGCATTCCTCATGTGTTCTTCACTAGAGCTCCAGATAAAGTTACTGTAGTCTTGATTTTTACCCTATTTTATACTCCTTTAGGCATTAAAAATCAAAGTTATTAATATCATACCAAACAGCATATCGGTTTTTCCACTGGAACGAGACATACCGTATTGATATCGTTTTCGGTACTAGGCACTAATAAAAAAATAAAATGTTCAATAAGTTGCTTCTCCATTCGTAACTTACATCTATACTTCTTACAAAAGTAGCATCTCAAAATTATATTTATGGCAGTAAACCAGACCCTCAAAAATGATGTGGGATAGAAGCAATGAAAGCTAGCAAAAATAATTTCAAATTTTAAGTATTTGAAGGCATTTTCTAAAACAAATATGAGAGAGACAGACACAAAGGTGGGTAACGAGTGAGGAACCTTGGATCCTTTAAAAAGTTTGGTTTCTTATTGTGTCATAACGACCTTGAAGCTAAGGCTGGTGTGTTGAGAACCCTATATAAAATGCCTCCAAGAATAGCTTTACATCTAGCAAACTGGGCCATGCACATAGCTATGGACTGCAGCTTGTAGCTTGGGCTAGTTTTAAGAGGTTATGTCATGCCAAAGTTGAGCTAATTTCGAACCGTGCATGTCTGCCAGATATCCAGCTCCAATATAAGCCGGTATGATCCGAAACATTAGTGGTACAATTTTGTAGTGTTTTTGTACCAATTTTATTGTGAGATAGAATGACTCGACCGGTACAGGCCGAAATGCTGTAAGATTAGTAACATTATTAAAAATATTGGAATCCAACAGCTTGCGATGCATAGCATAAGATAATTTACAAGTTGAACAAAGCAGTATAAGTTAGCTTTTTGCCTGGCCAATCCCTAAGTCTAGCAACATTCCTTTCCACCAACCCTTGGCACTATAAAAATGGTCTAGAAAGAGAAGTTAGTAAGAGAAATTCTTGCTCCTTTGCTGATGGGAAAGATAATCCATAAGAACTACAAGAAAATTATTACTCACTCTACATCAATTTCTCATAAGAATGACATTGTGACTAGTAGTGACAGTAGAAATTTGCATTATGAAATCAAGATGGTGGGATCTACCCCTAATTTTATGATAGAAAATGGAACAACGAGTGTCGATGTGCATGATGGTCTTCATACATTAAGAATGAAACGAGGATGAGATTCTCTCAATGTATTGACACCTTATGTTGGTGTTGGTAATAAACTTCGTAGGCTATGAAGGTTGAATATAAGATATAGGAAGAAGGTAATGTTGTTATTGATGTTGCTAATTTGGGATTAAAGTTAGATTATGTTCCTTCCCTTTCTCATAGTGGAAAGGTTCATTATATTGAGGCCACTGATTTTTAGTATAACGTAGATTTTGGAGCATCCTCACTCATTTGCTTCATTTTGTGAGAGAATCCTCTGGTATAAGCGATGAATGGGTTTTTCAAATTGATTATGATAGAATTGTGTCTAAACCAGATAAAGTGTTTATTTTGCGATTTCATTTTATATTAGAGACAGATGTGACTTTATTGAGAAATTTTATTTACTCTAATAAGAAAGCACTGGTGATGAAATGTTGGTCTTTAAGTTGGCCTACAAGTAAGGAGACTGTTGCTTGGAGTCCAATCTAGGCTAGTTTGCCTAATTCAGATTTCAAATTCTAGAGTAAGGAGAGTTTGAATAAAAATACTACCCTTTTGGGTTATCCTCTTGCTACAAATAAGGCACTACAAATTAAATCCTGAACTCGTTATGCTAGAGTTCTTATTGATATGAACATCAATGAATAATTCCGTATTAAGGTCACATTTATGGATGAAAATGGAGTTTAGTTATATAAATAGTTGAATTCGAATGGAAGCCTTTGAAGTGTTCTCATTGTAGCATGTTTGGGCATGTGATTGGTTCTTACAAGAAGCAACATAGAATGGAACAAATAAGGATAAAGCTACAACAAGAACCTTTAGACCAGGATGCTACTACTAAGGTTGAACCAACTTTCAAACCTACTGAAGTGATGGTGACTGATTGACCTAAGATTACAACTGAGAAACTAGAGGGAAATAAAAATAATCAAATTATTATTAGGATATCTAGTGTGTTACACCTTTTATTGATATTATTTACAAATAGTGTCTCTGGTCTATCGAGGAAGAATGGATAGCCTTTATTTTTGGAACAATGGAGTTTTAAAGGCCCAAATAAATAGGAAGTTGTGAAGACTTTCCTAAGGTAGAATAGATGTAATATTTTAGCTGTATCAAAGACTAAAACAATACCAGACAGGCAATTGGACATTCAACACAGATTTGTACATACTAGGTTGTTGTTATTAACGTTACTCCTTAAGCTAGCAGTGGAATTTGTCTTCTTTGGAATTCAAGAAAAGGAACAATCAATATTATACAAAAACATAGGTAGTTTATTCATGCTTCTTTCATTGATTCTTTTAGTAAGACCATTTTCCTTAAAATAGTTTATGGGGATAATGATGGTGTTGAGAGGGAAGTTATATGGAACAATTCAAGGCATATAAACTAATCTATGATAGAACCATAGCTGATTGGACAGGTTTTTAGCAGTCTTCTTGGTTGGATGAGAAAATTAAGGGAGACCCAATATTGTTTGTTGAGAGTGAAGTTTTATTTAATGTATGGATGATTGTACTCTTCAAAATGTCAAATATGTTGGACTCCACTTTACTTGGAATAAAAAAACAAGGAAAATCCAAAGTTTTATCTAATCGGATAGAATTTTGATGAATGGAGAAACTATATCATCTTTTTCGAATATATATTATGAAGTTATACCCAAGTACATATCTAATCGTTATCCCCTTATACTTCACTTGAAGGATACTAAGGCTCATAGGAACATCAATTTCAAAATTTTGAACATGTGAGCTTTAGCGCAAATTTTGTGGAGGTTGTGAGTGATGTGAGGGAAATGAAGGTTACTGATGCCGTAATGTATAGGATTATCACAAAGCTTAAAATCCTAAAGGGCCCATTGAACGCGCTAAATAAAAACCTATTTGGATTTCTTCACCAAAAAGTTAAGATAGCTTGGCAGAAGTTTCGTAACTGATATGTAGTTTCTTTATTGGAGGAAGAAGATATGGAATGCTATCTATTTGTTCTTAAACCTCAAAGAGAATTTTTGATGTAGAAATCATAAAAAGATTGGTTGAAATAAGGGAACCAGGGCACAAATTTTTTCTTTGCAAGTTTGTCCCAAAGACACTACTCAAATACAATTAAAGCCATGTATAATCAATAAAGGTAGTTTAATTTATAATCAAAAGGAGATTGGCACTATCCTATGTTCAAGAGAAGAATGACACTATATATCCTAGTTGAGCACTTTGCTAAATTCTCAGGTACAACAAGTAAGGGGTATCACCCCCTATTTGAAATCATTTTACAAGGACATTGTCTAACTAAGCACCAGTAGGTCAATATCATGAAACCATTCCTTGAAGAAATAAGAGTTATGTTCAATATTGGAAGTAAAAAGAGCTCGGGACCATATAGCTATAGTATTCAATTTTTCAAGAGCACATGGTCCATAACAGAAATGATTGTCTGCACAGATGTAAGACTCCTTCAGCTTTGGTAAGATGCTTACCCATATTAATACTGCTATACTAGCAAAGGTCCCTAACGTTGTCAATGCAAACCAACCTTTAGAACTAAGGCCATAGCTTGTTGTAATGCTCTACACAAATACATTACAAAGCTTATTTGTGATATGATTAAACCACTTCTACCATGGTTAATTGATGGTTCCAAGAGGGATTTGTTAAAGGTAGATCTATTCTTCATAATGTGCTCATATACGAAGATTGAGTGAAGCTTTATCATAGAAAGAAGATTTCTTTGAGGTGCATTAAAAAGTTTGATTTGGAAAAAGTTTATGAAATAATTAGATGGGATTGCTTGAAGAGACTCTTGACTACATATGGTTCCCTTTTGCATTTTGTGAAAATTATCACAATTTGTGTTTCCATGACCAAAGTCTCTATCAAACTCAATAGGGCATGGTTTTTTCCATAAGTAGTAGGGGATTGAGGCAAGGGATCCAATATGCTCACTTATTTTTGTACTTGTGATGGAATATCTTTCAAGGATATTTGAAGTTGCTTCAGTTGAATAGAGCTTCAAGTTCCACCCAGGATGTAAAGGCATTTGGCTATGCTCCTTGAGTTTTGATGATGATTTACTAATGTTTGCAAAGCTAATACTTTTGGTGTTAAGTGCCTAAGAACTACTTTTCATCATTTCTCTAAATTTTTCAATTTTGGGGTGAATTCAGAGAAATCTCATATTGTAATCACTAGTGCTAAGGATAGCTGGCAAGGCAGTTAGCTGATATTACTAGATTTAACTTGGGTCTCTCTCTTTTAGATATCTTAGAGTTCCTATGAAACCTCAGAGGTTAAATAAGTTGGAATGTCAAATGCTTGTCAAAAGGATTGTAGCAAAAGCTAGCATATGGCCAACAAAGAAACTGACTTGTGCAGGCAAAACTCAGTTCGTAAACTGAGTACTTTTAGGGTCACAACCTACTAGAGTAAGATGTCCTTGTTGCCTAAAGCTATCTTGGAAAGACTTAATCAACTTTGCAAGAACTTTGTTTAGAGTTATGGGTTGGATTATACAAGGAACTCTTCAATCTTATCAGAAACAATATGTTTGCTTAGAAAAGAAGGTACGAGTTTAGAGATATTACCAAATGGAATATTATTATACTGGCTAAACTTCATATTACAAAGAAAGTCAACTTTCTATGGATTAAAGTGATGCATCAACACTACTTGAAAGGAAATTCATTATGGAAGCATAAGCCTGTAGCTAAAAATAGCTAGTATTGGAGGAAATTGATGAAAGTTAGAGATATTATGTAAACTGGATTTAACACCTGCACTATGGGCTAGTTTAGAGTTCTTATGAGAAGTATAGCACAAAATATGGGCACGATAAGCTGATGGTTAAGACTCGTGAGCCTAGTTACTATGTTGTAGTATAGAACAAGTTGAAATTCCAAAATACACTTTCATTATGTGACTATCGTTACATAAGAGGCTCTTGACAAAGGGCAAACCGATTGGTATGGGTTACGACAATCAACCAGAATGTATATCTTGTCATATAGAAAGTCAGACTCATGATAACCTTCTTCTTTTCATGCCCCTTCACATATGTTGTGTGTAGCAATGCCATAAAAGACATCCTGTGCATATAATTTCAGTAGTAGCAAAGGTAAGCCTGATTGTCTTGTCAGCTTCTAACCCTAATTAGTGGCAGGTTGAAAGCATAGATTACTTCAATTATGTATATTTTAGTATACATTTATTGGATTGAAAGAAAAAGGGCGATATAATAAAATATGTTGAGAACTTTGGATATTACAGTGGAATGTGGCATAATGTATTTAGACAGAATTAGCGGTTTATCGTGTTAAGTGGTTTGTTATTACATTTGAGTATGCTTGAGTAAACCTATGCAATATCTTTTGGTGAGTAAGGAATACAAAGCTGACTTTCAATCCCAAAAAAAAAAGAAAAAAAAAGAATGGCACCATATTTTTCTAAACCTTTAGGGGTCCCTGTAGACCCTTAGGTGTAATAGCTGAGCAATTTTAATTAGAATTAATTTTAAGTTTATAATTTCATTAGCTATGCTTTATTATATTAGTTATATTAGGCAAAATTTTCTTTCTATTTAAATGTATTGATTTAGAGGAGTAATTTTTAGAATTTTCTTGAATTATGGTGTAATTACATGAAAATTAGCTATAATAATTTGGTTGTTGATGTTAGACTGAATTAGAGCTAGCTAGCATGCTTAAACCCAAACCCAATATACTCAAATAAGTTGACAATAAAAACATAAGGGAGTGGTAGGCATTTTTCTTGCAATAGGCACGACATAAGCAGCCCAAAGCAATTCACAGGAATCCACCAAACAAAAACCACACGTGCCCCCACCTTCCACACCATCAGCATCAACATCACCATCACCACCGAATAGAAAGAGAAAGAGAATGTGAGGTAGTGAGAGAAAGTGATCGAAGAAGGGGAGCCGAGATAGAAGAGATTGACAATAGCAGCAGGTGCGAGCGGAGGAAAAGAGATAGACAAGGGCAGCGCACTGCGTAAGGAGGACAAAAAGCCAGCAATCTAACCCTACTCACCCAATTAGCCCTAAAATTGAATCCATTAAGCTTGGATTAAGGTGGTTGGTCTTCACTCCTAAATTTACCATTTTAAGCTCGAAACTTTTTGGTTTGGCCATGGAAATTGTGGTGGAATTGTTAAAATTTCGATTGTTGGTAAATTAAGCAATTTTTGAAAAGGAAGAAGGATTGTATGCATTAGATGGGATTATAAGGTTGTTTGGATGCAATTTTGAGGTTATTTTTGGATGGTGTTGTAACAAGGAGACTAGGGATTTTAAGTCGGGGCTCGTTGTAATTGTTTGTCATTTCCTTTCAATTGTGTTGTGATGTGAATTTTTGCATGCTCAATCCAAATTATCTAGTTGCTAATATGAAAATGACCTTATTGGCTTATAAATTAACACTTACAAGCCTTATTGGGTTATAATCTGTATGTAACGAAAAAGAGGGGATAGAACTGAAAGTGAGGGGGAGGTGCCATTGCTAGTACAATAGCCTGGTCCAACTGTAGACTACCTCATTGAGTTAGGCAGCAGTTCACTCGATTCAACTTGCCCTCATTTTATCAAAATCATATGTGTAGTGTGTGTGTGTTGTATTCATATTAAAAGTGGCAACTTTGTTCTATGAATTAACTTAGCCAAGCATCACTTAGCCTTAACTTCACCTTATGGAAGTGTATGTGTAATTGTGTGTGAGATGATGTCTCTAACCATAGCTTGGGTCATTTAGGTCTGCCTATAGGTTAGGAACCCAAGTTAAAGGATCTTGTGAATACTAGCCTTAGTTGCCATAGAACGACTTGAATACAGTCACATAGCCTTCAAGGGAATTTGAGCTTAGAAGTCCAAACCTGTTAGCATGATTTTACATGCTTTATTATGAATCATATTTGGATGAGTTCAAAACAAAATTGGAAGGAACTGTTTCCATAAAAACAGCGAAAATTCTTATTTTCAAATAAATGGGCCTAATCATAAGCAGTTCATATAACATTCAATTCTTGAAAACAAGTTTTTGAGAGCATCCTTGTGATAAATATTTAGTGGTTACTTTGCGAACTTATGATATTACAAGTCGCTTTCTAAACTTTTGTCACATTTCGAATGAAGTTAGGACTTACTTTTTTCCAAGACTATTTTGATAATTAGAGCAGTTTTAACTAATTGAAAGCGAGTTGTACTCAAGATGTTTCGAGCAAGGATGGTAGTCCTAATTATAAAGGACTTGGTTTAGGGGGCACATCCAAAATTAAATAGAAACTCTAGTGAAATTACGCTAATGAGGGCAGGAGTCTATTCCTAAAGTTAGTGACTTAAGCAAAACCTTTGTGTCTAAATGTTATGCTAAGAGGAAAAATGACTTACCTTTCCTGAGCTTTAGAGCTATTAGTGAAGAAGATAAGTGTCGACTGATCGTCATTTGCTTAAATAAGTTACTATAAAATAAAAGTTCCATGTGACTAATTCTTATTGCATTACATGCAACAGTTTTGGTTTTTCAGGATGCTAATTATCCAATGAGCGTGTGGTAGCTCATCCCCTCTCTCCTTCTATAGGTTCTTAAGGACATTATTGGGGTTAGGAATTAAACATTGTATCATGCTTGATTTGTGAGCTCGTTTGAGCACATGTGAATCTAACATTTGAGTTCATGTATCACATGTCATCTTATTGTTGATTTAAATGGTCGTGTGAGCCAACCATATGGGCAATTAGTCGTCTTTGACTAGTTGGAATTGAATATTTCGAGATGTAACCCCATATGTTCTAGGTTTGTGGTCCACAGAGTTGTATATTAATTTTTTTAAGTCTTATTTAAATTATCAGTCTTCCTACTCCGGGAGTATGGCCATAGAGTTGGCTTCTTCAGCGTGTAACCGTCAAGTTTAATTAGAGTTGCTTCCATACTTTTAATTGTTTATTTATTTACAGGTTTAGTGTAAGGCTATAAGCCTAGGGCCATGGTCAATTTTTAGGCAAAACTTTGTCTGTTTCACTTCAAAATCCTAAGAAATCACAAAAAGGTCTAGCTGAGGGGGTAAGAGTGTTGCACTAGGTATTTAAAGGGTAGGTTTCCAACTTAAAACTAGTAGCATTCAATAATTGTTTACCTAACCATCACCAATTCCAACCATCATCGTCAATGATTTTTTATAGAGCTAACTTCTAGCCCAGTGTAGTTTAAGAAGCAGTGAAAAGCATACATCATGCACTGAACATTTGGTAGGTCATCTTCACAAAACAACAAAAGACTATAAGCTTAATGAGCTTAACTGAATACCTTTGCATCCTAGATAGTACTCGAAGCATTATTGAACAACAACCGCTTTTAAAATCCTCGTGAGATATGCAATGATCACAAATAAAGAGTAGTGGGGCCATCAGTCTTCTTCTCTTAATCCTCAGCAACTACTAAAGAAACCACGCATATGACCATTGATCTTGATAGAAAATCTAGGTGATGAAACCCACATCACAATTAACGCCACGGAATGCGTAGAGAAACCATAATGGATTAGCAATTGCTCCAAACAGTTCATCTCATAATATCATAGACCTTCTTAAGATCAATCTTCATGATGAATCCGGAGAAATATTCTTTGTGTGATAAAATTTGACTAAGTCCTCATATACAAGCACATTATATAGAAAAAATTTTCCAGCAACAAAGGCATCCTGTGATCCGTCTACAAGCCAAAGCAGTTTAAGCTTATTTCTCTCATGCAAAAGTTTTGTAATGTATTTATGAATTGCATTACAACATGATGTGTTCCTCAATTTAGTTGGTTTAGTTTGGTTATAAACTTTTCGTATCATAGTAGGATTAGTTTTGTTCACTTAAGCAAGAAGTTTCCCTAAAGAGAAGAAATCTTTAACTACATTGCACAGATAAGAGTTGATAATTTGGGCCTAGACTTTGCTAGCTTGATTTCATTAACAAATAAGGCGCTAATGTTACTGTTGAACAATAGGGCACTTGCTCCCTTAACATAATCTCATGGAAGGGATTACGCCTTCCACTTTAGCCCTCAAAAGCTAAGAAAAATGATCCACTAGGATATTACCAATTTCATATTTGTTATATGTCAACTGTTTTGTCATTGATCATAGTTTCAATGCATTTGTGTAACATTTCTTAGTAATACTATTAGAAAGAACGAAAAGCATTGATCTCCTAGTCTTAACTAGTCTTCTTTAGCCTTTTTATTTCAAAAAGTCTCTCTATCTTGATTGCACATTGATACTGCTTTAGGTCCTCCTTTTCTTATTCATATAAGCTAGTATCATTTGGAATAGCTTCTTGAGCATGATGTAATTTCTATTGAGCTTCTAGCACCCTAGGATGAATATGCCTAAATTTAGACTTATTTAACTTTCTAAAATGGACCATTAAAGCTCTTAGCTTAATAACTAGTTTAAAAAATGCAGTGCCCCGAAACCTCCATTCACTCTACATTCCCAACTGTTGCCATCAGACCTAAAGCATTTATGTACATATTGAAAATTTTGAAATGCCCTTTCTTATGAGATTGTGCTTGCTTTAAATGAAATAGCAAAAGATAATGATCAGATATATCCTCTAGAAGGTATGCGATAGGAAAAGACGTAAGAGCTTTATTCTTTAGATGAATTTTATGCAGTTTTAAGAAAACCTTAATTGTACCTTGCTTATTGTTCCATGTCAAGTGATAACTTGTACAATCTAATTTTGTATAGCTAACAATCATCCAAAAAGTTCATAAAATCCCCCCCTTAGGAAAGATGACACGTTCACCACCTAGTCTTTCATTCACTCTTAAGATACTATTAAAATCTTCTCCACTATGTTCCATAAAGCCTTTCTTTCCTTCCCATTATTAGGCCCATGGACTGCCATAATGAAGCCTTACAAACTATCCCCAAATCCATGGCATTATTCCAAATAAATCGAATCCTTCTCACCGTAAGTGATGTAACGTTGGTTACAGCTGAATTTGCTAAATCTCCCACTTCTTGCCCTTAGTACTATAGTTTTTTTTAAGTTTTTTAAAAAAAGTCCAAGCATGTCACATTATTTTGCCTTAAGAAGCTTTTGACAACCCCATATTTATTAGGGTCATTAAAAAGCCCCTTATTTTCAAAAACATAACATATCCATTATTTTTGGATAAGCTACTAAAGCTATTTTGCAAAATTATGTCAACTACAGAAGTAATGCATTGAATATTTCTATCGGTACCTGCACTTGGTTAGCAATGACATTAGGCTCTAATTGAGTTTGAAAAACTTCCTCTTCCACTGCTACATTGTATTATTTTCCTCTATGTTATTAGTGTTGTCTTGGACTGCATCATCATCATCCTAATCTTATGGTTGCTAAACAATATCTGTTATCTTCTTTCTTCTCCATATCATACAGTTCTTTTTACATTTCTCAATGGAGCGCACAAACATATTGTAATGGGAGCATTCTGATTAGTATGCATGCAAACTCAACTGCTTGTACCATCAAAACACCATTTTCATCCATGAACATAACTTCAAATGAGAAATCTTAATTAATTTTCATAGCAATGAGCACACGAGTAAACCTTGATCTAGTCTTACTTTGAGTGGCATTTTCAATAGTCAAACAATGTCAAAGAAGGCTAGCATTCAGATGTAATCTCTCCTCGCTCAAGAACTTAAAATCAAGTATGAAAAGCTTGCCTAGGCTAGTATTCTAGCTAGTTCATCCTTGTGAATTACTTGACTAATAGACTAAGCATTCACATTGAGCAATTTCTTATCAAAACAAATGAAATCATGCCTCAAAGCATCATCTTTTCCAAGCACTAAATGAAATCAAACAATAAAGACCCCTTCAAGTTTAGAGACAGTACCGTCATAACTCATAACCCGTATTAACCCAAATTCTCTTGAAAAATCCATCCATAACTTGTATATGAGGTTTCATACATGAAAGCAAGCAATTGATAAATAGTAAAAAAACAACCTCATATTGAATATCAGTTTGATCTATATATTGTATTTTTATACCATTATGCATAAGAGGGGGAACATAATCCAATTTCAATCCCAAAATAGGTGCAGATATATTAGAGCCAATGTTATTTTCCTTAAGCTGAGCACACTCTACTTCTAAAGCCCATAAATTCAATTGTTGTCGTCTCCTTAATGCATCAATCCATTTAGAGAATCTAGCCCTAAGGTCTTCCTCTAACGAAGTCATATAAATATTTAGTTCATCCCAATTTAGTATTGTTCCATTCATGGTAGGATCTAAAGAGTTTCTCCTCATCTATAATTCATTTTCAAGTCTTTGAATCATTGAGTAGGGCAAAGTCCAAAATATCATCCATGGTTGGCTAATAAACAATCAATTACACTGCATTTCATTTTTCCTAATGCCTAAGCGAACAATATTAAATGCAAGTACCCAAGAATGTTTAGCAAAATATTATAGAGCACTAGAAAGAAAAATATAGCAAAGTACACGCGTCTCCCCCTAAATGGCATGGGCATAGGCATAGCTACATCACTTTATTTCCTTTAGAGATCTAATATTTTTGCATTAACCCCTTTTCATCCATAACCAGCTCTTCCATGTGCCCGCGCAAATTGGATTAACTTCGCCTTTGAAATTCAAATGTTACTTCTTTTCTCATTCTCCCTCAAAAATCATCAATATCTACCCTTTGTTGTCTCTCTTCTTCTCAACTCCAAACAATGACATTTGAGGGAACATTCGGGAAGCTCTTTTATTGTTCCAGCACAAATTATCTCACGATATTTTTAGATTTTGCTAGTTCTATCATCATCATTCAATAATGGATCTTCCCTACATATCATAGGACTTTAATAAGAAGTTACTCTAGACCTGGCTTGTGTACCATTTAATTTGCTTTCTAGACTGAACTTTAATGTTGTCTCCAATTCTCCTCATTCCTTGCTCTCATCTCCTGCTACTGAGCTCTACTGTTGTCACTTGGCTAAGTCCATTTTAACACTTTTTTTTTAAAAGGTTGGGATCAAATTTCATTATAGGCCATCCCAAAAATAAGGCTAAAATAAATCTAAAAATTAGGGTATGAGTTGCTATGTTAGACATACAAAAATGGTTAGCTAACTAACAAAATTACAAGTATTGGTATATTAAATTAATCCACGTATGTTTCTAGATAAATTTAAATAAAAAAGGTATAGCTTACAGTGGAATAAAAAAGATAATTAAAAATAAAACAATTTGGATTTATTTTGACCAAAAGAAAGGTTCAGTTTCATTCCATAGTTAAACCAACAATAAGAACTAAGTAATTATTTCATTCTTATGTCGAGTCAATACATGATATCAAAAAGGGCTTTTGGAATCCAATAATCTAAACTTTAGGGGGTATGAAGGGCAATAATCCGAACTTAAGAAATCCTGGCCAGTGAGCTAAACTTTTGATGTATTTATTTCTAGTGTTCCACCACAGAGTTTGACCCGTCGGAGATGTGACATGGCGGTGGCTGAGTCCACATATATTATTGCAACATTTTTTAATAAAGAAAAGAACATTTTTAGAAATTTTGTGACAGATCTGCAATGCTTCAATATGTCTCCTTTCCCCCCTTTCTTTCTCTGTGAAAATTAAGAAAAATAAAAATCACCATTTTAAATTATGTGAAATTCATTTATGATGTTATTATAATTAATAATTTTCAACAGCTTAATCTTTCAAAGAAATAAATAAAACCCCAAAAAAATCAAAATTCACCCCACCCAAGCCTCCAGCCCTAAAATTCCATATTTGGAAACCCCTTTCGGCTGCAAAAGAACAAGTTGACAGGGCGTTGAGGGCTGGACGA
>JAKOGI010002905.1:40000-47500 GCA_029747015.1 Carnegiea gigantea
CTTGTCCATTTTCACAAAGTAGAACTTCATGGAATAGGGATGAATTTGAAGATTGGAATGTGGAATAAGGTATAGAATAATATCTATAAAGGGAGGGACCTAAAGACTTATAGATGAAACCTCATTTGAGAGCTTGTGGGAGGAGGAAATCGAGTTACTATTTTACAAGTTAGAGGATCAACTAGCAGATATATTTACAAAGACAATTTTAATCAAGAGATGTGCTCATTTCGGGAGCAGATCAGAGTCCAAGATTGTTCTAGATTAAGGGGCGGTGTCGAGAATAATTAGTCTAGGAAAATCTTATTAATTTAATGCTCTAAGGCTATCTTAGGAAGATAAAGAGTTGAAAAATCGAATGAACCTTTCTAGTTAATGGATCTGAAATTAATAAGCTCAGTTTAAAAATAAATTAAAGATGCATGAATGGGTAACTACTAGTGGAAATCTGTACGCCTTATTTCACAGTTATATTGCTTGTGTAAATAGGGAGTTTAGCCCTTCTTGTGGAATCAAGCAATCAAATGCAGCAACGTTTTATCTATAATTTCTGGTTCGTTCTCTCTGTAGCTACTATCTACACTATTATATTAAAGCCTCTAAACCAATACAACAATCATAGCTTATTCTTATCATTCCAGTGAATTGCGTACAACTTCCAAGTCTCTTGATCCTTCACTTTCAAGCCCTTAAAACCAACATGGTATTTAGAGTTGAGTGCTCGTTGATTGATTAATTTTGTGCATGGATTAGTCATGGTTAGTAGCCCACTCTGGAGCAGGTTTGCTGGACTTATGAAAGTGGGGTTCATCCCATATCGAGAAAGTTAGTGGCCCTGACTATGTTTATAACTTAGCGAGTAGCTCCACTTATTGCCGATTAATTTTGGGTGGGAAGCCCATTGAGGCTTGTATGCATGGCTCAGTTGTTTTAGTCCCAATTAATATAAAAATTTAACGTTCTACATGTTATTGAAATTAACAAATGCTGCACTCCATATTTACACATCCAATGTGAAGTGTAATAAGGCCTTGGCATTTTCACCATTAATTGCCCATTCATGCATCTGTTCTTGACTTTTAAACTTAAGTTATTAATTTCACCTAGATGAACTGGAAAGATTAATTGATTTCCTCTTTATCTTCCTCAGATATTTGTAAAGCATCGAATTAATCATGACTTTTCTAGATTAATTATCTTCAACACTCCGTAGTCTAGAAAAATCTTGTACTCGACCTGCTCCCGAAAATGAGCAAATTTCTCACGCGGAAATGACTTTGTAAGTATATTTATGCAAGTTGATCCTCTGTGTTGGCAAATCGCAATTCAATTTTCTTCTTTTCCATGAGTTATCGAATGAAGTGGTATCTGATCTCGATGTGCTTTGTCTTGCTGTGGAAAACTGGATTTTTGGTCATGGCTATCGTAGACATGTTATCACAAAACAATGTTCTTGGTCCTTCACTTCTAACTTGTAGATTGCTCAAAAGTATTCTAAGCCGTGTTGCCTCACATCCTACACCACTGCAACATATTTGGCTTTTGTTGAAGATATTGCAACTTTAGCTTGCTTCTTTGAGGACTAGGAGATAACTTGAGATCCAAGCGGAAACATATAGGCTATAGCTACTTGTGTACTTTTTCTATCATCTACACATTCACCCCTGTTGGTGCACACAGTGAGCTTTTATTCTTCCTCTATCTTGTATAGAGCACCATAATTCCCAGTCCCTTTGATATATCTCAAAAATCTTTTTGCGTTTGCCATGTGAGCTTTACTAGGCTTACTCACAAATCAAGGGCTAATGCAAACGAGATATACCAATGGAATATGTTTGGTCGGGTGTATGTTAAATACATTAATGAGCCAACCGGAGTTTAATAAATTGATTCGTCTACTTTCTCTGTTTGCTATCAAGCATATTGGACCTTTTGAGAAGGTCTTCTGCGTATGTTTCTTGGGACAGAAGATTTGACCCATGCTTTGCTTTACTTGCATACACAAAGAGTACTTATTATGCCAGATGTGTCTCGTATTGAGCCATCATAGCCTTATTGAAATCTTTCATCATCTGTGTATCATGAACATATCAACCTAAAATTAGAAATTTGGTCCTCGGGTCTTGATATATAAGGATGGCTCGCTTGGGCTTTTGACAAGGCCACTTTGGAGTAAATAGCCGTCAGCTTGCTGTTCTAGGGTTGTGGTGCTTGCTTTAGTCTTGAAGGGCTTTTTTTAGTCTATGAACTTTGTCTTCTTGTCTTTCAACCACCTAGTCTTGAGATTGCTCAACATAAACTTCTTCTAGCTTGACGTTTAGAAATGCTGATTTGACATCCAATTGAAAGACTCATAATTTTAACTGCGCTGCTATCTAGCACTTTCCCTTTTGTCTCTCTGCTGACTGCTGACAGCCAGAGCAAATGTCCCTTTAAATCAATTCCCGATCGTTGTGAGTACTCTTTGGCGGCTAGTTGAGCCTTATATTTTTTATTTGAATTGAGTCATCTTCATTGTGCTTAATCTTATAGACCCACCTGAGACTGATGAATTCTTTGTCTCGAGGCTTGTCCACCAGCTGCAATGTATTCCTATTCTCAATCATTTCCATTTCTTCATTCATAACCTCGATCCATCTTTCATCTGTGGCTGCCTCTTGAAAGTTTTGTGGTTCATCAGCGAAGAATGCTACTCGTTGGTGACATTCCTAATATTATAAATAATCTAGAGTACGCCTTTCTTGTTGACACCCTCCTCTGGGCTAAGGAGAGCTTGAAGAACGAGACTATAGAGTTGGTGATGTAGAATGCTCTAAGAGCAATTCTTACAATGGGGAATAATTGATGTAGGACGCTCTAAGAGCGATTCCCACACGAGAAAATTCACATAAGAATTCTCAAATATTCAATACTTTAATTCAATTCAAGTCTGTCTTTTCCCAATGCACGAGGGGATTTATATAGGAATCAATACAACTGAAAAAAGGAATAGAAAATATATCGGAAGATTACGATAAGATTACGATAACTAAAAATAATTTAAAAGATAAAAAAGATAAGATTTTATCCTAAAAGATAACCTGCAAACATAATAAATTATAAAGATACTCCACATATGCCAATATTAAGATATATTCATATCTTCTGAATTATCCTTTATCCTTATCGTGCATCATTCTCCCTTGGTTAGAAAAAACTCGTCCTCGAGTTTTGTAAAAAGGTAGAAAGAAGGAATCCAAGCAAAGAAACAACTTCGCGACTCTCTGCAAATGGAAAAACAGTAGGGCTTTCAACTTCTCCAAGAAAAGAAGCAATGCAATCAGGGGATGCAGCTTCTTGCCAACTAGAAGTTCATTAGGGATAAATGAATTAACATGCTCACTATAAGGTTTTGCCATCGAATGTAGAGTATTGTCCATGAAAGCATGATCAGGGATTATAGATTCAGCATCAACATGTATACTGGCTGCTTGGCCCATCTCGAAATTTCGTTGCATGCGTTTGGATTTTTGAATGTCCATTGAATATTCATGGGGGATAATGGAAAGAATTTTGTGCTATTATTTTTGACTCTTCATTCACTTGTATTAGTGATTGGACATCCTCTTCCTTAGGTGCCCTCGTAAAAGCATCTACGTTGCTATCTAGAATAAACATGTCCTCACTGTGGACTTCATTTGCATATGATTCGTAGTCCCCAGCTTGCACTTCTTGATTCATAGAATCGAGGAGACTGTTATTAACATCATTTGACTCTATATCTGAAAGTTGACGATACTCTATAACTTGGACATTTGCTTGCATATTTTCATCATCTAGAGTATCTTTTTTCTTGTTCTTAATGATAAATCCCTTATCATATGCATCATAATAGATTGGATCTGTCTCATGCAAATAAGAAGTCGGTTCTTCCCTCAAAGATTTTAGAGATGAAACTCTACAATCTTCAATGAGAAGCTTCGAAGGAATCAAAAGAGCTCTAGGAAGCTCATGATCCCACATATACTGAGCAATATAGGGCTTACAATCACAAATGAATTCACTAGCAAAGTAAAGATCTAACTCACAACAACCGTCGTAAATCCGGCGACCTTGAAGTTTGTAACAAGTATGGACAGTATCCCGTTAGGAGTAGAAATTCACTCGAGGATGAAAATCACCTCCTGTTTGAAATCTGGCAATCTTTTCTACATCTCCATAAGGAGGGAAAACTTGGTACAGAACATTTGTGGTAACCGAAAGTGCTTTATCATGAATTATCACAAACAGGCCCGATGATGTTTTTCACACCAAGTCATGGTTGCAACAATAGCAATAAGGGGCTTTTAGTAACAACAGCAGCGAACAGCAGCACTACGAGCACCGAACAGCAGCACTGGAATTGCAACAAGAGTTGAACAACAGCAGCGAGAAGAAGAACTCATAACCCACGACTGGGAGACAACCTGCAAAGGCGTTTTTTGACGTGAGGGTGGGTTGGCCGCGATGGGACGGCACAACCAAGATGTATTCGGCCCTCTGTCAATTTTCGAAAGCTCAGAAGCCTTCAATTCGCAAGTACAAGGCAGTTCGCGACTTAGGGTTTGCGGTGTGATGGCCAATCAATTGAAGAAAGGTTTTTACCTCAATTGTTTTGGGGGTTTTGGATGAGATTTAGTGGGTAATGCAGGAATGAAATCGATTTGGGATGAATGTGAGGGATTGGATGTGAACTCGGGTCTAGGGTTTCGGGTAGTTAGGGCTTTCGCGAGGTAGGTTGATGGAATTGCTCTTTTTAGGGTTCCGGTGAGAGGGCCAGCAGTGTGGAGGTTAGGTGGTCGTCGGCCGGTGTTGTCGACGGGGGGTTGGTGGTCGTTGATGGTGGACGCCGCGTCTGGTGGTGGTTCGAGAGAGTGGAGGAGCGCGCGGCTAGGGTTCGCAATTGGAGATTTTAGGGTTCCGGCGAGTGACCGGCGGTGGTAGGAGTTCGGTGGAGGTTGGGCCGAGGTGGCGACCTTGGGTTGGTGATTGGCTGGTGGCCGACGGGAGGGGTGGCGTTGACGGCTGGCAGCAGGGTCTAGGGTTTCTGGGTTGGTTTTTTTTTTTTTGTTTTTGTTTTTTGTTTTTTTTCCCCAATGAACGTAGAAGAGGGGAAAAAGGAGCACAAAAAGGCAGCGGCTAGGAACGAATAGCTCTGATACCAAATTGATGTAGAACGCTCTGAGAGCAATTTCTACAAAGGGAAACAATTAATGTAGGATGCTCTAAGAGCAATTCCCACACGAAAAAATTCACACAAGAATTCGCAAATATTCAATACTTTAATTCAATTCAAGTCTGTCTTTCCCCAATGCACGAGGGGGTTTATATAGGAATCAATACAACTGGAAAAAGGAATAGAAAATCTATCGGAAGATTACGATAAGATACGATAACTAAAAATAATTTAAAAGATAAAAAAAAAAAGATTTCATCATAAAAGATGACCTACAAAGATAATAAATTATAAAAATACTCGACATATGACAATATTAAGATATATCCATATCTTCTTAATTCTCATTTATCCTTATCCTACATTAGTTGGACTTGTAGATCTTGGCCCACTAGATGATGATGGGCTTCTTGGCAATAAAATTTGTTCTTCCACGAGCTGTGTTCATCGGTCACACAAAGAATAGCTCGGTGTCAGGTACTGTTAGAGGATCGAAATGAATTACTTCATGCTAAGCTGAATATGATGTCAACCAGTGTGGTGCATGAGAAAAGTCGCCATAAAAGGTCAATCATATCAAACACTGGATCAACCGACTGATCATTTTGTAGTTGTCTGAGGCATGGATGACTTAGCGGTCCTAGACTACTAACAGTGCTCTTGAAGGATTGTCCATTCCTTGTGGATAATTTAATGGAACTTTCTGAAGCTGTAAATACATGAAAAATTACTTATCAAATTATATTTTGTAATATTCTTTGTAGAGCATGCTGTTAAATTTCGCAAACCTTACTGCTATGCTGCTTGCAAGGCCCAAGAGAAAGAAAGAAATAGAAGAGTATTGTTAGTCTTGACCGTTTACATGGAAGACCTGTTAATCAGGAAGGAGGAGAAAACCAGTTTTCACATGGTTTCCATCTTTTGGACAGGCAAAAAAGTCATGTTTGGGTGGATTGTCTGGCTTGGATTGTAGGAGATTAAAGTAAGATGCCTTGCTACACTGTCCTATATTTCTGCTTGTGGATTAGTTGACCGTCTGTGCTTCTTAATCTAGCATCCATTGCAAAAAACGTTTCTGTAATTGAATGCCGAGGTTGCTAAAGCAACACCCTCCCCCCGCCCCCCCAAAAAGAGAAGAAAACAACCCACACATGGCTCCTGTCTATGTTGGAGTCTCAGGGTTTGAATTTGGACTGGGATTTTGGAAAGAGGGGGAGAAAAATGGTGTGGAGGGAATATTGAGATAGGCACCATAAGCTGCCTTTTGTGCTAATGTTAGTCGACTTTAATTCAGTCTATGAACTACTTCGGGTAGAGGATTGCAAGGCATCAACGTGGAGCATAGATTTGAAGGGTAGGGTACATCTTCTGCTGTAATTAAGCCAGAGTTGTCATCTCAAAGGGGAACTGGCCAACTGGGAAAACGGAACTTTTTAATGCGGATTGAATGTTTCTGAACATCGTTTGTTTGTCGATCTTCACTTTGCTGCTCAGTCACCTGCTTGGATTGCTGGGAACAGATGTCTAATTTCCCCTGTTAGAGCTAGAATGGATGGAAATGGGAAAATTGTAGTACTGCACTTGATATAGCTTTCAATTGCCGAGTCGACAATATCCTTAAAGGCGTTGGAAGATTGCGTTAACAAATTTCACATTTAATGATTCACAACCATTCAATCATGTGCAGGATTTATACTGTTCCTTGGACTAATGATGGACAGACTGCATCACTACATTAGAGAACTCCGCATGCTCAGAAAGACCATGGAAGTTGCAAAGAAACAGGCCCGGAGTTTTGATGATGCCAAGAATGGGAATCCAGAGGAGCTTAAAGCCATGGAGGAGGAGATTGCCAAGCTGAAGTCGAGGTTCAAAACCCTTGAATCGGAAACTGCAGCAAAAGATGACGAGGTAAAGACAGCAAAAGCGACATCAGAAGCTTTACAAAAGCAATCTGAAAACCTTCTGAAGGAGTATGACCGGTTGCTGGAAGACAACCAGAATCTTCGCAATCTGTTGCAAGAACTTGAGCAAAGCCTAAATTCTGATGGCAAGAAAAGCATGTGAGGAGAACAGTCTCATGTAATTCCAACTATGTACTGCCTTTGATTATGATTAAGCTTTGTCTGTAAATCTGTTACCAATACAACGGTGCCAAAGTTGAATAGGCCATTTTCTGAGTTGTGGCATTCGGAATGCTTTTTGATCTTTGAGATGTTATTTTTGCTTATGTGCAGCCCTCGCTCCACCCCAAGTGTGTTGCCCAAGTGGCTATCCTTTTAAGTTGACCAAGTTCTTTCGCTACT